>APFE031758896.1:137540-185952 GCA_000404065.3 Pinus taeda | reverse complement strand
TTTAGGGAGAATCCTTGAAAGTTTCTTGCTCTCCTTAACCTCTCACCAGTCAGATCTATCCATTCAATCACTTTAAAGGCATCAAAACAATCTCCTATCTTGCCCCAAGTAGACCTCTGCAAAAGCTGTGCCTCATTCCCGCAGCCAAAATTGCCTTTCCCTTGAATTCAACAAAACCTCAAAAAATCAATCTCAAACTCCTTGTACTTCATACCTAGCCTAAAATTAGTCATCAATTCAGTCATCTCAACCTCGTTGATTATCTTTTGCTGAGATTGACCCGGAGAGAACCCTCTCCTGTCCTCGTAGGGCTAGCTACGAGGCTGAGCGTGGTTTGATGCAGCCTTGAGTCTTACCTTATTTCATCCTAAGGTAGATTTGAGCGCTAACACTAAGAACCAGAAGAGATGAAGGAGATGCAAGATAAAGAAAGTTGGAAGACCATAGAGAAAAAAAAGAAAGCTACATCACCAATCTTGCCAAGAAATACGAGGAGGCAAACAATTAGAAACTAAGAAAGAAAATTACAGGTCTGATAGACCAATTTGGTCTCCGTGGACGTTAACCACCATCATCATCATCATCATCACAATATTTTAATCCTAGGTCTTCGAGTGCTTCTAGTTGTATCCCCTCAGAAGTTTTGACCAAAGTCTTGTTGACTACTTTTGTCTGCCCATATGTATGTGGATGGAATGTTGTCTAGAATGAACTGAGAAATCTTGTGTCCCTGTATGAAATGATGCTCCTTGACATCCCAAAGTGCACCTAGACATGTCTGTTGGGCCTCAGTTTTGATCTTATTTTGCTTTGAGAAACTTACCTAGCTATCCATTTATCCTTCATTTTCACTTCATCCATTTCATTTTAATGAATATTTGGTGTCTAATCAGGTATTTAACTTTAATTTATCAATTTCTAAAGTTTTTATTAAAGTTTGAGTTTAAGTGCAATTTTGGCAGTTTTAAGAAATTCCCGTTATCACTTCATGGTTGATATGGATGCAAGCCACTTCAGCACGAATGGGATGCATGAATAGGAAGCTTGGGAACTAGGACCAAGCCACCTATGCTTGGTTTCAGCAGAACGAGTTTTATTATTCCTTTTTGGAGCTAGTCAATCATGACTAGTCATCCAGAAATCCCATCTAAATAGGGTTGTTTTGGGATCCCCTGATATTAGTCATATTTCTTGGAATGAGGGAGTTGGATTCGACTTGGATAGGTGGATTAGGGCAGATATGTTTGTTAGAGTGATTTTATATCAGTTGGTTTCATGAACTCCTTATTTAAGAGCCACACTTTGATGGCTCAACACACTTGACATTTGATACTTTTATGCTGTAATATTTTTGGTTTGAAGACTTAAGTTGGAGACTTGTGTTACTCTCATTTTGCTGATCAATACATGGATTTTTGACTGATATAAAGCTTCTGATATCATCTTCATAAGTGTGCAAGGCAAGGGTGGAGGGCCCCCACACCAAGCTAAGTACACTTCCAAGTTAGACTAGTTTTATTTCATTGCAAATCTGGTTGAAGATAGCTTTAGTTTTTCAAAGTCTTATTTCAGATTGTATCATGGTTATGAATAGTGATTGATTTCATTTGTTAATGGTTTATTCATCATCTAATTGAGTTGGCAAGCAAGTGTTCAAGTTGGGCATTCTCTCTATGAAATGGTGAATTAGAATTAGTCTCTTTTGTTTACATGCAAATAGTTTGTTTCCATTTAGATTTACATCTTGAGATGAATGAGTTATTATGGAAAAATTTAAGTGTCTCTTAAGTTAAGAGCCTTTTTCATGTATGATTTATGCATCTTGAGTCTTTGGTTATAACTCTAATTCATTAAGTCATAACTGAGGTGAGAGCAGACTTCTTGAGTCAAGAACTCTTTCAATGTTTCCTCTTTTAAGCTGATTGAATGAAGAGTTTTAGGATATATTTTCTCTTAGTTTTTAATAATTTATCTTTCAAAGTTTGGTTATACTTGATCTTCACAAATAGTGGATTTTCCTCCAAGTTTCACAAACCCGGATTGATAATAAATACTTGCGTTAATTTAGTCACATAAATTAGCTCAACAATGTCCAAAGAACAATTTTATTGCTTCTTGTCTATTGATGGTCTTTTTACAAGGCATCAATACACACATCTTGTTGAACCTGTCAACTACCATAGACAGGTATTCATGCCCCTTCCTGGTTGTTGGTAAACCTCCCACAAAGTCCATGGAAATTATCTTCCAAGGATGAGTAGGTATGGGTAAGGGATGATATAGACATTGTTTCATGATGCTAGGCTTGCTGGTGCAACAAAGCATGCATCCTCTTATGAACCTAGCTACCTAATCTTGCATCTTGGGCAAATACACATACCTCTGCAAGTTAGCCATGATCTTCCCCACACCAAAGTGCCCTACAACATTGGAGATGTGAGCCTCTCTTATCAGCTGCAAACGCTCACCTTTAGGAACACATAGCTTATCCAGTCTATAGAGTAACCCATCCTGTAGATGGTAGTCAACGGTGTTGTCGCCATCGTGCACATGAATCTGAATCTATATTTGTTGATACACCTCCTTAAAGTCTTATTCTTCTGAATATGCCTCTCTTTATGCATCATGGCTGAATGGCTCCATGTGTATAAGAGTACCCAAAGTTGTAATCTTCGAGTTGGGTGGCCTTGAAAGAATATCGGACAACATGTTTATGCTACCCTTCTTATACTTGATCACCAAATGAAATTGATGTAAAAACCCCATCCACTTGTAATGCCTGTCTATTGTAGCTTACTCTGGGCCTACAAGTACTGTAATGGCTGGTGATCTATGTGGATTATTGTCTTCTTTCCCATCAGATAGTGCTTCCACTTCTTCACAGCTTGCACCATGGCATAGAGCTCCTTATCGTAGGTAGGGCAGTTAACAAATACCCCATGAAATACTTCAAAATAGTAGAAAATGGGCCTCCCTCCTTGCATCAAGATATCTTCCATAGCATACTAACTCACATCTATCTCCACTTCAAATAGTCATTGCAAGTTTGGTAATTCCATAATTGGTGCTTAGCTGATATTCTTCTTTAGTTCCTCGAAATCCTTTTTTTGACCTTTTCCTCACTAGAAGCTCTTTCCACTTGCTATTATGGTGTGGAGTGGTGTTGCTACCACTAAAAATAAGGCTATGAATTTCCTTAGGTACTATGTTTAATGAAACTCTTGACCTCATAAACATTAGTAGGCACTAACCATTTCATGCTAGCATCCATATTGGAAGGATCTCTCTTCAGTTCTCCTCTGCCGATCACATACCCCAGATACATCAAACATTGTTTTGCAGAGTTACACTTCTTGATATTTTCTAGCAGTTGGTGCTTCTTTAATGTTTCCAGCACCTGTGCCAAATGTGACATATGCTCCTCCTAGGAAGCACTATATACTAGTATATCATCCAACTAGACAATCAAAATTGAATCTCTAAAAAGGTGCAGTACATCATTCATTAATCTCATAAATGTAGTTGGTGCATTACATAGGCCAAATGGCATAAGTAACCACTCATACAAACCTTGTCTTGTTTTGAAGGCGATATTCCATGTATATTATTCTTTGAATCGAACCTAGTGTATCCAAACTTCAAGTCAAACTTGATGAAGTAATTTTCTCACTGCAACTGATTTAGCAGATCATCTTTCTAGGAAAGGGGGTATTTGTCCTTGAGCTTGATTTTATTCAATGCCATATAATCTACACACATCCACCAAATCCCATCCTTCTTTGGCATAATGAGGATGGATGACTCACTTAGTGATGTACTCGGTCAAATGACAGTCTGTTCCAGCAGTTGTTGCAAGTGTTTATTCACCTCACTTTCTTTTATAACTAACTTCCTGTACAACCCAGTATTTGGCAATGGGGAGTCTGCCAATAGTTGGATATCATGATCCACTTCTCTCTTAGGTGGTAACCCTTTAGGCTCTCGGAACACATATTTGTATGCCTGTAATAACTCCTCCAATTGTTGTTTTTGTTTCTTGGTACACCCCTCTAGGGATGCCTTTCCTCTTATTGACTCCTCTTTACACCGAATTTCTCTTAAAAAAAATAAAACATACTTCTTGATCGAATTGATCAATTTCTTGACTTGGTTGGCACTTACAAGTGAAATTTTTGACTTACCTTTGTACACGTTGATGATGAACAATTTTCCATCCTGGATGAGGCAATATTGGTTAGCTCTCCTCAAGAATATTTCATCACACATGTACATGTATGGACTCCAAAACATAACTCCACATACATCAAGGGGAACCAAATCTAGATCTACTTCATCAATAAAATCAACACTGATAGCAAATCTAATTTTGCATTGTTTTGTTACCTTTTGCTCCACATCCTTATCTATCCATACCAGTGGATATGGGTTTGGATTTTCATGAACTTCCAACCTCATATTCTTGACCAACTCTACTGCAATGAGATTCACCTACGATCCTAAGTAAAACAGAGCATCAACCTTTCTCTTCTTGACCTATATCTTTATATGGATGGGTTTGGTCACTCATATTCACCTCCTTTTGCACTAATGTGCATACAATCTTCTCATCCATGTTCGAGATGCTTTCAACTTGGTTGCTTGAATCAATGGCCATGATATTCTTCTTCTTAGTATTTTTCTTCTTGTTCTTTGGGTTTAGCTCTAGATGCAACTTCTAGTACTTCTCTTCTATATTGCCATAAATGTTGCAATGGTTGTAGTGGTTGATAGGATATTTTCACTTGTGTGTTATGGTTGCCATCTTTTTATCTTTTCCCCCTTTTTTCTTCTTCTTCCCCTCCATAGAAGCTTCCGTTGCTCCTTCTTCTTTGATCCACTTGATTGTGCTCTTTTTAGGCCTATGTTATCCAGGTACTATACTTGTACACAAGCCTCGTCCACTGATTTTGATTTGAACAACATCACTTTCTCACGTAGATGGCCATGCAAAGCCTCCAAATACTTGAGGAATACATTTGGGTTCCTTGGAGAGATACCCAACATTATAGCCATATTTATGAATTTTGTGGTGTACTCTTGCATGCTTCTGCCCGAATTTTGCCTAAAGTAATGCCACCGGATCCATTGGTCCTCCATATATCCAATGGGATAAAACTATGACTTAAAGAGGGTTTTGAAATCCTCCCACTTATTCATTGGAGATTCTCCCTCCAACCTCGGGGTTTTCGTATGGCTCTCCCACCAAGTTAGTGCATGTCCCTTTAATTTTAGCCACATGAATGATATCTTTTGTCCTTCCCCAATTTGATGGACGTTGAAATAAAATTTCAGTTGCTAAAACCAATGGTGTAGCTTCAGAGCATCGATCTCATCATGGTATGGATTGATATTGCCTTTTTCTTCCATTTTGAACAGGGATTGATTCATGACACTTGAACTGGGTTGTTATTTTCTAGGTTCTTTCTTCAGCTGGTTCTTCGTGTCTTCCTGGTCTCCCAATCCACCTTCTTATTTTTCCTCTACATTCGAACCCCTATCTTCTCCAAATATCCCTAGCTTATTTCTTATGGATGCCATGAGGAGGTTTGCATTGTGGTTTATATCCATGACTTGTTTTTTGAGCCACAAAAACCTCACCTCTATAGGATCACAAGGTTCATTGACCATTATTAGGGTTTTACGATTTTTCACCCCGCTAATCCCCTGCAAATATCCACAAATTCCTAAAACCTTCTCTAATACCAAATGATCTGTAAACTATCATGGATAATCCACTGAACAATTTTTCACAATATATCTAATAATATTATATTAAACTCTGAAAATTATACACTATTACTGTTTACTAAAATTTAAGATCTATGGATTTAGTTGTAATTAGTGCTTGCATATGAATGGAAACTATGCAGAAAAGTAGATAATGACAAGATAAACACACACACACACACACACACACACACACACACACACACACACACACACACAAGACACAGTATATGCTATTTGGGAAACCATTTGGGGAGAAAACCCAACTGGAGGGTGAGGTCACTTCACTCTTTTTCCTTGTCTAAATATATGGCTATAGGTACAAAGAAGTAATGCCTATGGCCTGTGGGGTGCTAGAGTGCACAGATCCTCTATGTGTACTCTACCTCCTATCTCTCCTGGCTATCTTTTCTCAACTATGGAACAAAAAATTCTTGAAGGAATGGAATGCCTCTTCCTCCTAGTGGCCTCATTATAACACAACCCGATAGCCTACTAGTGGTTAAGTTCGACTATATCAACTCTTAAATAGAGTTACAAAATAAACTCTTCTAGAGTTTTTTACATCACAAACACGTGGCTAGCCCCTTTTCCATGAATAATGGGGGCTGATGTGACATCCTCCTGAAATATAGGTGTGAAAATAGGAGGGTCAACTTCTAAGTGGAATAACTTTTGCTTAAAGACTCCAATTGACGTGCTTCTTGCGTCGTTGAAAAGGCATCTTTGTGTAGAATAACATAAAATGGTGCATCACTAAAGTGGAAAATTTTTATCCCCAAAAAATGTCATTTTATTCCTTTAATCACTCCCAAAAGGTTTCAGACCTTGTTTTGCCAAACTGGGTCTTGCTGGTATAAATGGTCTCATGTGCTGATTCCTCCACCTTTATCACTCTAAATGCATCGAAATGGATGAAAAAAATATAATTATCCAATTCAGATCATAAATACTATAGGAAAAGGAGGCACAACTTGCCACCATGGAAATATTGGCCATGGAGGCAATGGATGGAGGCCATCCAATGCAGGCAGTTATCCAAATCATATGCTAGTTTCCTCAAAGAACATTGGCTGCAATTCCAAATCAAAACTTTGTGAAAATATGGATCTCTACCATTTCAAGATTTTAGGAGGTTTATTGACTTTTTCTAATAGGTAAGCATTGAGGATAGGGTCAAATTGGTTTAATTTTATATGCACAACATGATCCTTACAAGCATGAACTTTTGGGACACCAATTCAAGATTGGGGGATGCACAACTGATGGAATTGTCCTATTGGCTAACCCATGAAGAAACAAGTTTGAGGAAGTAAAGAAGGTTATGGTAAAAGAATAAAGTGAGCCCATATACATCAAAGTATAGTTAGTAAGCCCTATGGTTTTCATAAGTAACAGTAACATTGTCTCTGTAGATCACAAATTAGCCCCTCACTACCTAGAAACAGAAGAACAATCCATCCTCCATTTCTAAGATACCTTTAGGTTATTCAGGATTGAGAGTCTGTAGGATTTCCAAAGAAGATGGCATGCTCCACCCAACAACCTACAAATTAGGGAATATCACTCCCCTGAAAGGTTGAGGAATGCCCTAAAAAGGACCCCACTCTACAAAAGAATTATTCAAAGGTTTAAAATCAATTGGATAGGGCTAAACTCAATGCTCCCTTGCTATTGGGCCTACAAGAGAGGGGAGATCAAGTAGAGGAATGAAGGGAGTGAGAATCCATATAGGAAAATGCATGATTCTATCCACAAAAAGGCACATTATCTAAGATGCCTTGGGATGTCAGAGAGGCCACTAGGGCAATGCATGAACTACATATCAGTGAGTAAGTTTCTCATAGGGTAAGCAACACTTTCAACAAGGGTGTGATGATGGGTCCCATAAAGACGAATGTTATAAGAACATTTTTTCATCCTCAAGCCTATAGATTCTTCTTTTCTCACATTAATTAGCATCTCTTTGGCTATAATGTGCTTAATAGGAAGACTAAAGGGTGTTTATCATGCTTCATGGCCTAATGTGGTTAATGTGCGGGAAAAGGAGCATTTTTTAGTACATTTATGATATAGAGGTACAATGGAGGCATATAGAGAAAGTGTAAGAGGATTTCCCCCTTCATTTACTCTCCTTTGACTCAAAGTGATCCCTAAAGTCACTCATCTACAACTTAAGGTTTACTGTAATCCAATCAACTCAAGTGAATGTAAGGATCTAAAGGAGTTAGATCCACTTTTTTCGAAGTTTTGGAGGGAAGAAATTATCTTTTCAAGGTAGTTTCCCCTCAATACTCTTTATATAAATAAACATGCCTAAGGTCTCATTAGGATTCGAATTTTTGAGCAGTGAAGAGATATCAAAAGCTAGGGACTTGAGGTTTTCATTATTATTTTCCCTTTCATGATGTACCATAACTTTATTTCATGTTAATGAGAAGCATATTTTTGTTCTACATTTGACTTAGTTTCAAAGGATTGAGTCCCCTTAGGTTAGGGCCCAACCCAAAGTATCTAGTCCGTTTTTATGTATCTTATTCATGCATTTTTTGAGTAGCATCATTCCTTTCCTTATTTGAGTAGAAGTTTATTTTCCAAGAAAATTTTTGGTTGCAGACCTGATTACGACCTCTCTTGTGCAAAATGTGTTTGAGGAGTCTACAGTAGAAAGAGAAAATATGTGACTACTTTCCTTTGCAATTTTCTAGGCTTTAGTTCATTATCTCTTGCATACTCTGTTTTTGCAAAGTACGAGTTAAAATCATCTTTTTCAAGTTTTCATGTATGTAGGTTAGATGCATGTTGTGAGGTGAATTGGTTCTTAACGAAATAAAATCTTCTTTGTTTGATTTCATAAATTTTTACTCATCCTTTCTTGCTTAGGCTTACATTGCTGCAATTTGATTATCATTTTGAGTGAAATAAAAGGAATGGTTGTTGGTATGCAAGTACTATCAGTGGCTTGCAGGGTTGCGCACTCATCCTACATTCCCGCTGTCATCATCAACTCCTTCCTTGTCATCCCCCACTACCCTCAAAATTATGCTACTAATTATTTTAGGGTTATTTGAGGGGTACCATGTGCATTTGTTTTTATGCAAGATGGGCCTCTGGAGGTAATAATCTTGGAAAAAGCCTCACACAACCCTCATATATGCTTACCTGCCTTTTCCCACCTTTAAACCACCTTTTCCACCCTCAGGATGCTCATGGAATCAATCATGTACCATCGTGTAGCTATCCTGTAGTAGTACCTAAACTTGACTAGTTGCTCCAAAATCTTGGTTTTTGTCTCGTAGGTTTGAATAAAGACCTCTAGGCTTTGGATCCATGATTGAGGAGGACCTAATACCATTTTTAATCTATCTTTTTCTCACTGCAAATACAATTTTACAATTAGGGTTAGGTGACATATTTCTAAATTGAATGGTAATGATGATTCTCTTCTAAAATTTATATGAACTTTGTCACTCAAGGAAAATTTTAGGGGCTAATTTTCACAAGTGGGCTAATTTTCCATGTTTGTTCCAAAAAAATGATTCACCAATTTCCATTTTTTTCAAAAATGTTTCACCCAAATTTTATAGTACAACAATATTTTACCTCAAAAATCACCAAAATATTATATAGACTAATATAAATTTATTGGAAATCTAAATATTTCTACAAAAATATCACCAAATTTTTTATAGTTTACATATTAGGGACTAGTAATATTCACCAAGGTTTCTAAACTTTAGGATAATCTTCCATCCTTAAAATTTTCCATGCTGTCACTCTAGCCAAGTCCCTTTGAACATAGTGATTAAGAGGGTGATTTTCCAATGTAAAGTACCTATTTCTTTGAATTCATTCTCTTAGGATTTCAATTACAAAGTGTTGTTCTTGTGTAGGATTAGTTCCTTTTCAAAGAAACTTTTCACATTTTGCAATTATATTAATGATTCATATTGTTGCAAGTAGCACAAGGTTTACATTCTAAGAATAGAAATGTACTTTGCATTCCTACAATTAGCATAGCCTTTACATTCTCAAAACTAGGGTTAAAATTATATTTGATGAATGGAAATTTCCATTTCTGCAAGTATAGCAATTGTTTTTCATTCTTGCAGTTAGAGTATGACTTTCTTTCTCATGCAATTCCCTTCCTTGAGCTAGCTAAAAGGGTAGTCTTTGTATGCCTTGAGTTGGTCCATTGCTTGAAGGTGGCATGAGTAGAACTTTACCTACTGTGCATACACCATTTTCACCGCTTAAGTTTGTACAAACCTTGGGTTGATAATTAAAGTTGGTAGCCTTGGGATTCTCAACAATATTGTTGTGATATTGGGCTTCATCATTAAGTTTGATGAAGGGTTGGATACTCTCATAGTAGTAAGGGATATAGATTCTACAACAAAAATACAAGAGGATAGTTGATTGTATTGATGTTAAAGTGGATGAGCACATTTATTCTGAAGTCTATCATCCAGTAAATACCAACTCCAATGATCCAGTAAAATATGAGGAGAAGTATGATGATCCACTTCGAGATGAGGACAATGAAGAATCTCTTAATCCTCAATCCAAATATTCTTCAAGGTATGTGCAAAAACAACATCGAACTAATCAAATTATTGGTGATTTAAATACAAGAGTACAAACAAGAAGAAATATGCTAAATACACCTACTCAAGTGCATGTAGCCTTAATATCAATGATGGAACCAAAGGATGTTGCATAGGCTAGTCAGGATGATAATGGATTAAAATTTATGCATGAAGAAACAAACCAGATTGAGAAAAATCAAACATGGGAGTTTGTTCCTAAACCAACAAACAAAAATATTATTGGCATGAAGTGCGTCTTCAACAATAAGTTTAATGAGCATGGTGCAGTGATAAGAAACAAGGAAAGGTTGGTTTGCAAAGGCTATGCACAAATTTAAGGTCTATACTTTCCTAAAACATTTGGTCCTATTTCTCGATTAGAGGCTATTTTAATGTTTTACCATTTTCTTGTTTCAAGAAATCCAAAATATATCAGATGGATGTCAAATATACCTTCTTCAATGGATACTTACACGAACAAATTTACATTGAGAAACTAGATGATTTTCAGTTGTAAAAATAGCATGGTTATGTTTACAAGCTGAAAAAGGCCTTGTATAGTCTCAAACAAGCCTCACAGGCTTGGTATTACAAGTTGCATAGTTACTTGCTCAAGTGTGGTTTTAAAAGAGGCACAACTAACAATTTATATGTTAAAACTATTTATGGAAAATTAATAGTGTTGGTTGTCTATGTTGATGATATTATTTTTTCTAGTGATTAACATAAGCTAACTCACGTGTTTGCAACTAATATGAAGGTCGAATTTGAGATGTTTATGCTTGGAGAACTTTCTTATTTCCTTGTTTTATAGATCGCCCAGTCTTCCAATGGAATATTTATCTCACAATTTATATCAAGGAATTATTGAATAAATTTGGTATGGAGGAATGTTCTTTGGTGAGTACACCAATGGTTACAGGTTGCAAGCATAGCTAGACTAATATATCACTAGAAGTGGATCAGAGTTTATAAAGATCTATTATTGGCAGCCTCTTGTATATGACAACCTCAAGACTATATATTATTGGCAATTGGTATTGTTGTATTTTTTCAAGAAACCCCCAAACATTCCCATCTTCTAGTTGCAAAGAGGATTCTCAGATATCTCAGATCCATAATGGACTATCGACTTTTGTATCGTTGAGGTAAATTGTTTTCACTAATTGTTTATACCGATGTTGATTGGGTAGGTGATGTAGATGATCGAAAGAGGACTAGTGGAAGTGCTTTCTTTCTTGGAGGATGTCTTGGTTCATGGTTGAGAAAGAAGTAAGCTTCAATATCTCTCTCTATTACTGAAGCAGAATATGCAATATAAACTTCTTGTTGCACTCAACTCTTATGGATGAAGCATATTCTACAAGATGTAAAAGTATTATATAATCACCCTATTCCTATCCTCTATGATAATACAGGTGCCATCATCATGTCCAAGAATTCTTTTTTTCATTCAAAGACAAATCATATTCCAACCAATTACCATTTCTTGAGAGAGAGTTGCAAATCAAATTTTCAAGTTGGATTATGTACCTAAAAAAGAGCAGCTAGTTGATATATTCACCAAAACTCTCCCAAGAGATCAATCTGAGTATTTATGGAAAATATTGGGAGTAATTACTCTTGCCTCCCTCCACTATCTATTCCTCATGAGGAAGAAATCCAACCAGTAAAGCATTCAATGTATCAAAAGAAAGTTTCCAAGTCCACATGATCAACAAGACAGGGGGGATATTATTGATAGGGGGAGCATGTTGGTATCCTTTCCATTGATGTCAAAGTGGGAGAAGAACCTTCAAATAAAAAAAAAGGGAGAAGGAGAGGTAAAAAAAAGAAGGAGAAGTACATTAATGGAGTACAATAGCAGAGAAACATTCACAAGAGGAAAAATGAATCAAAGAGGGAGAAACACCCAAAAGAGGAGAAGAATAGAAGTATGAATTACACCTTTTTTTCTCTTATGCTTGAGTTATGTGATGATGTTTTGTTTTATTATGGTATTTCCATTAATTCCAAAGGAGGGGGATTTTATAATATGTTTTGATTGATGGAAAATACATAGAATAATGAAGATCGACTCAAAGTATGATAAAGGAAAAGATGGTGAAGTTGCAGTGACGTTAAAGCCATTTTCAGTTTAGAAAATCAGCTCAAGTGGACTTGGGACCCACTCAAATGGATATATTTCTAAAATATCTTTCAAGTGGTATATGGAAGTCTAAAAATGGCCTCCTAGATCATAATATATTGCAATTCAAATATTAGTGTCTGCAAGTCAAAGATTGCAGCTATAGATGGTGATGGTCTTTTAGTTGGTGCTATATTTGGTGCCTTGGCCAAACTCAACAAGGCCTTGGTGGAACAAATATACATAGATCAAGGAGGAAATGGCTTACATCATAGCAATGGAGTGAGTTTTGATTTTCTAATAGATTAGCCCACATAACACGTTATCCCAATAAAGTTTCCCTAGATGGTGCAAAAGGAAATGCAAAGTTTGAGTGCCCGAGGTGACTATGCATAAGTAGACGTGGAGCAAGAGATGCAATAGGAGAAAATGAGTTGATTGGTGAATTTTTTCAGCGTGGGGAGGTCCCATAGCCACATCACATTAGGATGAATTCCTTGGAAGCACCAAAGGTGCATGAAAGTTTGAAGCCCAAGATGGCGTTAGAAGGAGTCAATAGGTGGTTACGCGCAATGATTGGAGGAAACACTATACCGGGAAGTCACCATGAGATAGATCACCCCAGGAGACCTTCCCTAGAAGTATGAATTTGTAGTAACATTTCAAACATCTAGGTTGAAACACACCCAAGACTCAACACTCAACGTAGTGTCCGTGACCCTTTAAATTTTTATAAAGAAAATTGATGCAAAACCAAGGCCCGAGAAACCCTTCTTCATATTTACCTTTAACACCATGGACGAATTAAATGATAACACGTGTCATATTTTGATTAGATCATGGTGATGGCATTGAAGACATAGTGGCGTGATGATGTCAACATAGGGGTGACAGGTGGCATGTGCTTTCAACCCTTTCAGGTGGGCAAGTGGGCCAAATCTAGGTGACATGTGTCACCACTAAGAAGGCACGATGTGGAAATAGTGACATAAGCATGATGTCATCTGGAACATGTCACCCTAGAAGGCACTCCCAGAATATTTATAAGGCGTGCATGTAATGACATCCGGGATGACTAGGAGCCAGGATAAGGGGGAAGACAACATGGCATGACAACTCACCCTGACAAGCATTTGATTGGTCAATGTATTAGTGATGGTTCCCACCGGGACACGTCATCTTGGTAAAGGGATCCTAGGGGTTTCAAATATAGTGATAGCAAGGTCACTTCGGGTTTATTCGGCATCATGAAACGATGACAGTTGACGGAAGAGAAGATAACCAATAAGAAGGCACCACCATGGAAGGAAAAAGAAATGGAGCATAGCAAGTAACTCCGGGATGATTCAACTTTGGGACATTACAATGTACATAGTGGAGTGTAGGACCAATGGGATAGGTACATTTGGTAGGGTAGACCCATAGGACACGTAATCTTAGAGGTCCATCCCTAGACTTGTTTATAAAATAGCGTCGGGAATGAAACACAGGGGACTAAAGCTTAATCATTAGGACTTGTTTGTTTATGGCATTGTGGCCAAAGGTGTAGAGCAGTTTTCAATGTTAAATAAATCCATCGAGGCTAAAGTGAAAAGGGCCTAACAAAGTTATATGCGAGAATTAAAATCACTTTGGCCTATATTTTGATGGTTCGGCATGAATGGGTGGGCAATGTAAATTTTGGCATTTATGCCAATTAGACCGACAATGCTAAAAATAGTTTAAAAGAAACATGATTAAGTTGGTAGAATTTTGGAGGAGGACATGAATTTTAAAAGCATAATTTAGCATTTTGGCTATACTTGGCAATGCCACAAAATTAGAAAACCTCTACTAAATCCTGATGAAATTCTAGAATAGCAAATTGAGCAGTTTAACTTAGAATTTTTTGCAAAAATGGGTAAGGAGTGTTTAAAGACTTGAAGAACACATTAATAAGACATGATTGAAGTAGGACAAAGGAAAAAATAAATATTCATGCAAGCATAAAATCTCAAGATAACTACAAGTTCAATTGCTAAAAATATCATTCCAAATTCTTTAAAAGCATAATCAAATTTGTAAGTTTGTGATTGTGAGTATGTGTGTTGGATCGATGTTGCTAGTGTGATTGGTGGATTTATTGGTGATCAAAGATGGTTGAAGGTGATTGTGGTGAATTTTTGAAGAGAGAAATTTAATTATTTATGAAAGGAAGTGGCCTTCATGATTTGAGTTTGAAAATGGTATGAAAGATGAATCATTGAAGTTAGGAAAATGGTAGCTTGTAGATCAAGGGTCATAGCTCCTTATAGTAGTTTCTAGTAAATAGCTAGGGATTGTATATCCTTTTAGTAGTAGATAATAAAATAGGGTTTGCAGCTTATTTTAGTTGTAGTTGATCAATTGGAAAATAGTAGCTTCCTTCCAGTTGTAGCCAGAGAATGTTTTAAAAACAAGTAGAAGCTTGACGAACTTATTTATTTATTTGTTTCTAATGATTGATTCTTGTGATGTTGATATGAATTAATTGTTGAAGTTTATTCACTGGTGTCCTAATATCTTTTACAAGTAAAATAAAGTTTTAAAATTCCTACAATATTTATTCACCCCCCCTCTTAATATTGTCCTAGTTTCTAAAATTAATGAAATAAAACCATCAGATCAAATCATCCACAACCATTAGATCATGTCGGATGGTAGGAAAGAAAACAAGTTTTCAAAGGTGATCATCTGCTATAATACTTCTACATATTGTGAATGATGGAATCAACTTATGATTTCTACAGGAAATGACTCAAAACAAATTTTAATGTGGGATGTAATATTCAACGAAACATTTTTTTGTTGTAAAATTTAAAATATTACATGTGCTATATTGAATTTTAATGGCAATAAATAATATAAATGAAAGTATCCAAATTTTTTTTGAAGGAAAAGCTAAGGTTAATATGACTACAACACTCGTCTAGATCTTTATTTGTTTTTATTTTTCCTTTTGAGCTATTGCTTCACCCACTCTTTCATCAATACCTTCTACCACCTTTTGTAGTCTTTTGTTATAGAAATTGTAGGCCTTGATTCCATATGTTCCATAATCTAGTTAAGTTGAAAATATACCTTCATATGTTCTAGAATCAAACTTTCCTAAATTATCTTAATTTATCTTTATATGTCCTTTTATATAAAGTACTTTGAAGTGTTTGACTAAACTAGTCTATATTTCCATAATTCATAAGGTGTTTTTGTTTATATCACTCTAATTTGTGCTTTATTCAAAATTTAGATTGTTGTACTGATTTCTTCTCCCAAAAAGGTGTTTGGTATTTTGGCTTCATTCAAAATTTCTTGTATAGTTCCAATCTTCCATTCTACAACTTCATGTTGTTGTGGATTCCTTGTTGTAGAAAAATGTCTCTTGATTCCTTGATTCTCACAAAATTCATCAAATTCATTAGAGGTAAACTCACCTCATTTTTATGAACTTAAGCACTTTGTTTTTAAATCAATATTGTTTTCAACTAGGGCTTTGAAAGCTTTAAACTTCTCAAATTCTTCATAATTTTCTTTAAGAACTGTAATGCATGTCATTCTTGTGTAATTGTCCAAAATAAGAATAAAATAATTCTCACCTTTTAATGTTTGTGTTCTTGCTATCTCGTAGAGATCTCTATGTACAAGTTCTAATGGACTTTATGTTGAGTGCTCCTTTTTTCTTAAACTAACTCATATCTACTTCCCATGTTGAAATGGCATGTAAATAGTGTTTGTAGGTTTTGATATCCTTGGCATATCTCTTACTACTTGCATCTTTCTTACTTTTACTAAATTTCAAATTTTATATGACCCATCCCTCTATGTCATTACAACCTTTCATTTATTTGTCCCATAAAATATTTGTTTCCTTTCACTTCATCGAGGACATGTACATTGCTTGGGGTTCTATTTACATTTTCTAGTAATATTCCTAAACCTATTTTCCTTTCTCACGTCATTTAGAATGAAATGTGAGGTTGTAACCTTGATCACACATTTGACCAACACTTAAAATATTGTGTTTTAACCCTTCATCATACAACATATTATACCTTTTGGTATTTAAATTATAAAATATTGAAGATACATTTTCCAGTTATCTTTATGGAAGCATTATCCCGAAAGGTAATGTTTCCTCCTTTTCTTCCTTTAGAGTGAGAAATTTGTTCTAATCCCCTATCATTTGTTTTGAACATCCACTATGAATGTGACACTGGCTTCCTTTGTTTTAAGCATATAATTCAAGTCCACATTCTTCGTTCTTATGTTCTTTTTACATCTTTTCCACATATTTGTGTATTATTCCCTACACCTAGTAAGAAAAACTTCTTTCTTGTTTTGTTTAGAAGAATTTATTATGATGCTTCTATAGTCATGTGTTATGTTCCCCTATATATTGCACTTATAACATTCAATATTATAATCAAATAGGAGAGAAAATGAGTTGTAGTTTCTATCAACAAACCCATGAGAACTTATGATTTTTTCTCTCATATCATCATTCTTTGAGGTATTATAAGAGCCTTTATTTCTATCACTCACGTGATCACTTCATACATAATATGTGACACATCCAAAATTATTTCAAGAAAAACAATTGCCAAGGAAGAGATTTTGGTATCAGGTTGTGGAAGGCCTTCTTGGTGGGACAACTCTTGTAAACTCATTCTTGTTGTTATTGTGAGAAGAATCAAGTTTCTACGTGTCCTCATTTCCTTTTCTATTGTGAATTTCATTGTTGACGGAGTATTTGAGAATATTAGCATAGCCTTTATAATTTTCTTCATTCTCCTTTTCTAATGGATTTGTGACCTTAATGTTTGCATCCCCCTTAAGGGTCTTTTGTTTTTCATCATAGAAAAGACTTTTTTTAAATAATTATGACATTTTGCAACTAATAACATTACCTAAGATTCCATTACTCTTTCCAAACTTTAATATCCTATTGAAATGATCTATTTTTCTCTCTATTTCATTTCTTAAGGAAATGTTTTATTTCTAGCTTCTTGCAATTTTATTCCTTTTGTCTTAGCTAGCTTCTTACCACTTCTTCTATCCCTTTTACTTCTTCTAGTTAAGCATTAAGGATGATCATTTTTATGAAACCAACTCTCAAAAAGATAGAAAAGATAGATCAATGACTTATAAATCAACTTCTTCGAGGGGGAAACCTTCTTTACATTACACAAATGAATAATTATTGGATGATACAAATGACAAAACCTCCTTTCAATATATAAGAGTCTAAGGGGTCACAATATAATGAAATCCGACATAACAATAATAATATAAGGGCACAAAAATAACAATAGTGGGCTTCTATGGGGCACAATAATAACAATATGGGGACAATAGGGGCAAAGCAATAACAATAAGGGCTACAATGACAATAGTAATGGGGGAATCACTAGTATTATAGGGACCTAACATGCCCCTCTCCTTCAAAAAATTGTTGTCCTCAACGCTTGAGTAGTTATGGATGCTTTTGTATAAAATTCTCATCCTCCCATGTGGAATATTTAGTGGGTAAGTTCTTCCACTTGATGAGATAATCTTAAATTGATTGATTCTGTAGTTGTTGAGTTCTTGTTTATGTGACTGCTTCAGGTTCCAATATGATTTTTCCTTCCTCATCAATTTATGGCAATATTGTTTGAACTGGGAGCTTATCACCTATAACCTTTTTTAAGATTGAAACATGGAAAACTGGGTGCACTCAAGAAGCTACATAAAGCTCCAATTTGTATGCCATAGTACCTATCTTTTGCAACACCTTGTACGGACCATAATACTTTGGTGATCATTTATTATCATTCTTAGCTTGCTTGAGGGACATTTGTTTATATGGTTGCAGTCATAGGAATACCCAATCACCTACGTCAAAACTTCTTTGGCTATGATGTTGATCTACTTCTTGTTTCATTCTATTCTGCACCAAAGTGAGGTTATCCTTTAAGAGTTGGAGAACTTGTTGTTGATGCTCGATGTGATCTTACATTAATTGAACCTTATAATTTTATATTAAATATGATGTGATGGATGGTGGATGATATCCATAAAGTGCCATAAATGGGGTAATTTTTTCTATAGTATGGAAGGAAGTGTTATACCACCATTCAACCAAAGGAAACCATTTGACCCATTGTGTCTATTTATCACATACAAAGCACCGAAGATATCCTTCCAAACATTTCTTTGCTATCTCAGCTTTACCATCAGATTGAGGATGATAAGATGAGCTATGAGCTAACTGATTACCAACACAAGAAAATAATTATGTCCAAAAATTCTCAGTGAAAATGGGATCTTTGTCGCTTACAATAATATTTGGGTTTCCATGTAGCTTTTGAATTGTTTCCATAAATGCAGTAGAAACTGTACCTGCTTTAAATGGATGAGATAATGCACAAAAGTGTGCATACTTGGTAAGTCTATCAACTACCACCATGATAACACTCTTTCCTTCGGACTTGGGTAAATCTGTGATAAAATCCATTGAAACCTCCTCCCAACGTTAGCATGGAATGGCTAAAGGTTGTAATAGACTTGGGGTCTTAATTGTTTCAACTTTATTTTTTTAGAAAACCAAACTTTCCGCCACAAAATTTTGAATATCTGATTTAATGCCAGCCCAAAAAAGTTCCTTCTTAACCCTATGGTAAGTTCTTAGAAATCTTGAGTTCCCTCCTAAGGGATAGGTGTACAATTCCATAACAATCTTTTGTTTGAGTTGGGAATTTTTACATAGGTATAAGTGATCTTTGTACCATAACAAATCATTTTTCTAGCTAAATGTGTTAGATGTACTGGGATCTTGTTGTAACTTTTGAATGAGTGCCCACACTTCTTTGTCATTCTTCCATTCATCTGTTGCTTCATTTATCCAATCTGGTTGGATAATAGAAATGGTGCAAAGAAATGCTTCCACATCCTCATTATTTCTTGAGAGTGCATCTACCACAACATTTCCCTTTTTTTGTAATCATTTAAAAGTCATAATCCAACATCTTTGTGACCCATTTTTGTTTCTCTTCTGAAGATAATATTGTTTCTAAAAATTATTTAAGACTACCATGATCTGTTTTTACCTTGAAGTGTCTTTCCACTAGGTAGGGTTGCCATTTCTTAACTACATGTAGTATTTCCAACATTTCCTTCTCATAAATAACTTTGTGTAAATACTTTCCTTTTATTGGATGACTTTCAAAAGAAATGAGTCTTTCTTCTTGCATTAAAACAACACCAATTCCATTTCCCAAGGCATCACATTCCACAATAAATGTTTTTGTGAAGTCCAACGTAGCTAAGACCAGTGCTTGGCACATTGCCTCTTTAATATGTTCAAGGGCCTTTGTTGCTTTTGGAGTACATGAAAATGCATCTTTCTTCAATAATGTTGTTAGAGGTGTTGTTATTCTCCCATAATTCTTAACAAATGTGCAATAATCCCCTATCAAACTGAGAAATCCTCGCTTCCTTAATGGTTTTAATTTTTCTAGGGTTTACCTTAACACCTTAATGAGATACAATATGACCCAGATATTCCACCTCTTCTTACTCCAAAGGAAACATTTGGAGCTTTTACATATAATTGTTTCTCCTCCAAATAGATTTGAGCACCCTGTCAACATGTTCAACATGATCCTTCCAAGACTTGTTGTAGAATAGTATATCATCAAAAAATACTAACACAAATTTTCTAAGGAAGGGTTTGAAAATCGAATTCATCAAACCTTGAAATGTAGAAGGTGCATTGGTAAGGCCAAAATGCATGACCAAAAATTCATAATGATCCTCATGAGTTCTAAATTTTGTTTTCAGAATATCTTTAGTCTTCATTCTAATTTGATGATATCCTGAATGAAGATCCAGCTTGGTGAAGTAAATTGATCCATGCAACTCATCTAATAATTCATCAATGCTAGGAATGGGAAATTTATCTTCAATGGTGAGCTTGTTGAGCTCCCTATAATCCCGACACATGTGCCATGATCCATATTTCTTGTGAACCAATACTACTAGAGTAGATAAAGAACTTTGACTAGGTTGAATTATACCAACCTCTAGCATTTCTGCAACCATACTTTCAATTTCACTCTTTTGGGCATAGGGATATCTGTAAGGCCTGGTGTTTGGAGGAACACTTCCTGGAATCAAATGAATAGCATAATCATGATCCTGAATAGGCGAAAGGCCTTTGGGAGTCTCAAATACCTTGGAATGATTGTCCAATACTTTTTGGATATCTGGAGAAATAGATGATTTCGATGTCGGAACCTATACAGAACATAATTGTGCAATTATGCCTCATTTTTCTTTCTTTATAAGATTTTATATTTCGTTAGAGCTTATTATCTTTCCCGATTTCCCTATGATACCCCTTAATTCAAATTCCTTTCCTTCTGAAGAAAATTTCATGAAAAGTTCTTGAAAAATAAAAGCTATTGTACACAAGGATTGTATCCATTGGAATCATAGTACAACATGAACACCACCCATTGGAATGGAAAGAATTGGGCTATTCAATACATATTATATCATGGATAGCTTGATATTATGGCACTTTCCATAGCAGTTTATGGTTCCTCCACTTGCAACCATCACTTGACACTCTGGTGCTAGATAAAGGAAGAAATTCAATTCCTTGGTTATCTTACAATGAATAGAATTATGGGTACTACCTGAATCAATCAACACTATTACCTTTTTCTTCTTGATGTGTCCTTCTATCTTTATAGTTTGGGGAGTGGTAATTCTGACCAATGCATTACAAGATATGGTCAGATTCATTTCTTCTTTCTCTCGGGTTTGTTCCTGGTGTATATCCTCTTGTTTTGACCTTTATTGTTCCTTTTCTTCCTCCTCTTCACAATCTATGTAAAATAATCTCTTCTCATCACACTTATGACATGTAGTGTATTTTTTATCACAACTGCAACAAAGCCCTTTTTCTCTTTTTTCTTCCAATTGTTGTAGTGTCATCCTTGTAGGTTGTGGAAGGCTAGGGGAAACAACACTTCCATATTTATCATTATGAGTGTTAGGCTTCCTTGTTGCCATAAATTTTCTTCTCCAATGAATCAGGTTCTCAAAGGCTAACCTCATGTTGGATGTTATCCTTTAAATTCCCTATGAAAACATCAACCCTATGCTCCTCTAGAATATATTTTACCCTTATATTCAATTTTTGGAAGTCCTCAATGTGATCCATCATTGAACCCGTTTTGTTTAAGATTTATCAATTGGCTAAAAAAATTGTTACTTTTTGTATCCTCATAATGTGCTAGCATTTCATCCGTAAAAATTGCCCAAGTGACAATTTGTTTATGAGCAAAAAGCCATCGATAACATGCAAACTAATTTGGTTCCAAATATAAAGTTGAAATGCATACCTTTTGTGTGTTTTTCACATTATGGAGATTGAAATATTGTTGCATCTGCAGTATCCATGTGACGGGATCCTTGCCATCAAATTTACTCATATGAATCTTTGGAACATGGTGGGCCTTCAATCCAATGTTAGAGTCTATGAAATCATGATTAACATCTATCTTTTTCTCATCACGAGTTTCCTTTACTACCCTTTCTCCATTAGTAATAATTTATTGTAGAACCTTTGTCAAATCTGCCTTCAAATATTCCATGTTTCCTTCAAGTTTTTCTTCTAAACCATCCATCTTAGCTTCCATGACTTTCTTTAAACCATCCATCTTAGATTCCACGCCATCCATATTAGCTTCCATGTCATTCATCTTAGCTTCCATGTCATTCATCTTAGTTTCTATGCCTTTCTTTAAACCATCCATCTTAGCTTCTGTTACTTTTTGTGAGAGTGAATTTTCTTGCACTTGGTCTCGTAATTTTGATATATCATGTTGCATTTATTCCTCTTCTTCATGAGTCATGTTAGAGATTTCAGGTTTCTTACTAGGTGTTTTCCATTTCTTTTCTTCGGGGCATCAATTAATGATAATTATGCTTCATTATTCCCTTTGAATTCCTCCAAACTAATTTTTCAAACCAAACTTATGAAAATTTAAAAAAAAAACTACACACCTTTTTTCACTTTGTAGGAGCTCGATATTGTATCCGATATATCTCTGAAATTTTGGATCTCTTGGTTTTGAAATTGTGAACTGTTGTAGCCCTATGAGTCCTCTTTGAAAGGCCACCATTTTGATTGAAATTGGATTCTCCAAGAAAGTGTTATGCCCAATCTCCCAAGATGACCTAATTATACACTTTTTTCGTAGAGCGAACTTGTATGAAGTTCCACGTGTCATGTTTTCAACCTCGGGGCCTGAAAATGATGCATAGAAAACTAAAGTCTATCCTATTTATGTAAATTCTTATGAAATTTCAATCTGATACTTAGAGAGAAAGTTATGGCGATTTTCCCAAGGTCACCTATTTGGGATGTAATTCGGGAGCCTATAAAAACACTAACTTCCTTGGATCATATCTCTGAAAATGTAGCGAGACGATATCTGAAATTCAGAATTGAGGATCATCGAAATTTTGGTTCAAATGGGTTTTGTTTTTAGCTTTTGAAATGTTGCAGAAAAACTATTATAGCGAAAATTCCATGATGACCTGTTTTAGAGCAATGAAACCCTAGAATCCAAACCTCTAATACCAAATGTTATGAAACCAACACTCAAAAAGATAGAAAAGATAGATCAACAACTTAGAAATCAACATCTTCGAGGGGGAAACCTCTTTTACATTACACAAATAGGCAATTATTGGATGATACAAATGACAAAACCTCCTTTCTATATATAGGAGTCTAAGGGGTCACATTATAATCAAAGTCGGCATAACAATAGTAATATAAGGGTACAAAAATAACAACAGTGGACTTATATGGGGCACAATAATTACAGTATGGGGACAATAGGGGAACAACAATAATGATAAGGGCTACAATCAAAATAGTAATGGACGAATCATTATTATTATAGGGACCTAACAATAATTGTTTTTTTTTCTCTTTCATCAATATTATGATCCCTATTTTCATATTTCTACAATTACTCCTACTTTTTATTATTTTTCCTATGCTATTTATTCTAAGGAATTAATGAGTTCCTCTTCACTAGATTCACTTCCCTACCAATGTCTTATTATTCTAAATTTTATATTTCCTTATAATTGTCTTCATTTTAATTATCAATAGACTTTGCATCCATGGAAATGAAGAGGAATTCGTCTTTGTCAATATCAAAAACATATCCATCACTTTCTTCATATGAGATACCATCATCTCTTGAGTAAAAAAATATTTCTTAGTATATTTTCCTCATTTGTGTCTATATGGTTCTCTTTTATTGTTATGTTCTTCTTCATCATCACTATCTTATATTTTTACATATGGACATTTAGTAGCAAAATTTCCTACCCTATCATAATTAAAAAATTTGAAGGGTAGATTACCCTTGTATTTGTTTGATCCTCTTTTTAAAATTCTCACAAACTGTTCTTCTTTTGTATTTTATTTATGGATATAAAAATCATAGGATTTGTGTCTTTTTTTCTTAATTGACGCTTTTAAAGTTTCTTCATACTATCCTAGTTTTTCTTTTTCTATCCTCATTTCATATGTAGTGAGAATCCTATGTAACTCATCCATCGTCATTTTCTCTAGATCCTTGATTCTTCAATGGTAGAGACCGTGGTTTCAAATCTTAAGGGAAGTAACCTTAGCAACTTTTGTACAATCATTGATTCTTAAACCTTCTCACCAAGTCCTTTGATGATGTTAACAATTTTATCCACATAAAGAAAATAAGCTACAACGTTTTCTTTGTCTTTTATTTTCAAATTATCAAACTACATTCAATGAGTTTAGAGATTTTCCTTCTTCACATTGTCATCACCTTCATAGATAATTTTATATTTTTCCTAGATTTCTTTATCTAATTTTTAATGCATCACCTTGCAAAAATATAATTTTGTTATACCACACAAGATAGATTTCATGGAGTTTGCATTATGTTCACTAGCCTTCTTCCCAAAAATATTTGTTGGAGGAGTCTTTGGGGCTATATAACCAACCACAATTGATTGTCAAATATAAAACCCAAGAGGCATTAAATAAGTCCACATCCTTATACTTCAAAATGCATAGTTTGCTCCATCAAAGAATGAGGCTTTGTTTGTGGGGAAACATTCTTCACTAACCATGTATGTTCCCAAAAACTACCTTTGAGCAGTTAAACTATTTTGAATGAACTTTCTCTGATACTAATTCTTAAGAAGACACTTATACTAAGAGGGGGAACGAATTAGTATCATATAATTTTTCCTTATTCAAACATTCCTGAACCATAAGAAAATAATCACATATTAGATCCATCAATTGCAAAACATGGAGCACAATATTTATGTGGAAACCTTTTCGGGATAAAACCATAAAAATTATTCTTATAACTCTTTTTAGGAACCGACCTACTATTATAAATATTTGTAGGCACCAACCTACTCGAGACACCAATTCCCATCATTGTGAATACTTATAAGCACCAACCTAATAGAGATATTAGTCCCCACTGCTACAAATATTCATTAGGACCAATGTACATCATTGAGTCTAATTAATACTTGTGCATTAACTAATCCTTACTTGCTACTTCTGCTTCTTCCTTCACTGAGTTTTCTTCTCCCAAAAATATTTTTTTTGGCCTCGTCCCAAGAATGGACTTTTACAACATGCCACACATCCAATTTAAAAAACAAATATTATAAAATGTTTACTTGAAGTAAATCTATATGTCTCCTTGGATCTATGCAAAATTTCATAGTTTGAAAAGTCCTACATAAAAGGTTACAACAAAAATTCCAAGATAACATGTTTGAAATTAATTTTAGCATCATTTGGAAACCTTGACTTCCATAAGGCATATCTTTGAAAGCATAGTGATCCAAATTCTAAATATTTTATAATAATACATATAGATCTTACCTTTATATCCTAAATATTTCATAAACTGAAACATCATAAAAAATAATTTGTAAAGAAAATGCCAATTGACCTATTTAAAATTAATTTCAGGATTAGTTCAGAAATCCTAACTTATATAAGAAATGTCTCCAAATTATAATGAACCAAAGTCTAAAACTTTTACCGTCACCATGTAGAGACCTCTCCTATGTCTTCATAATATTTCATAGTATGAGACAACTAAAAAAAAATGCTACAAAAAAAATGCCAAACTAACCTATTTGAAGAAGATTTCAGGAGAATTTACAAACCCTAAATTCCATATGGAATATTTATGAAATTATAGAGAATGAAATCTTGAAGTTTCGATCACATGTACCTATAGATATATCCTCTATTTCCTTAAAGCTTCAAGGCCTGAAATTTCCCAAAAATTTAGTTATAGAAAAATCTCAAGAGGACTCATTTGAAGTAGATTTTAGGATCAATCATAAACTCTAACTTCCATAAGGCATATATCAGAAATTTTGGTGAACTAATTCCTAGAATTTTACCAAATGCATAGTAAGATATCACCTCCATCCCCTAAAAATTTCATTGTGTGAAATATCCCAGAAGAAAATTTATAAAGAAAATGCCAAGACAACTTATTCATTTTACAAAACACATTTCTGGTCTACCTTTAAAACCCCACGGGTATTCCCTAGCTTCTCTTGCACACCACAAGTCTCTTCTTGCTTACATTTTCTTCAAATTCACTCATCTATCCTTTATTTGTAATTTTGTTTCATTCACTATGGGGTTAACTTGAAAAATTAGCTAGGGCCTACCTATGCTTTCTAATTGGGACGACCTAACATAATCTTTCATATCTCCTCATTCATATGGAGTTAGAGGGAGTGACATATATCATTGGAAAGGTATTGAAATAATATTTTAAAATAAATGGCATATTCTCTAGTTTGATCTAGGTATTTAAATTTAAAATTCCTTCAAATATATAGTATCCAAATTGGGCATAAAAAAATCAAGTATACCAACAATATTCATCTTGCAATCTTTATCTTGGACATAAATGAGAATACTATTCCCAACACAAAGGAATATAATAATATGCTTAAGAGATGGTTTCATACTATTCCATTCCTCATGTGGAGTCTTGTCACCCAATGTTGTTGAGAGTGATCTATTCACCAGGTAACATGCCTTATCCACTGCCTCTGCCTAAAATGTGTGTCATAATCTCGCACAACTAAGCATGCTCCCTTTTTTCATTAGTTTCTTATTAATCCTTTCTACAAATCCATTTTTTTTTAGGTGTGTATGGACTAGTCTTCTCCCTTTATATATCACATTTCTTACAAAATTCCTTGAATTCATTCCCACATAATTCTCCACCATTATCCATCCTTAGCACCTCATTATTCTTCTTTATCCAATTTTCCACAAGTGCCTTAAAGTATTTTAGTTTTTCAAAGACTTCATATTTATTTATAAATAAATAAATCCATGTATTCCTCTAGATGTAATCTATAAATAAAAATAGTACACAATTGTTCCTAGTGATGGAACTGAAATAGGTCTAAATATATCATTGTGCACCAATTATAATATTCCCTCTACCCTCATAGCA
The DNA here is from genome assembly GCA_000404065.3 of Pinus taeda. Classification (NCBI taxonomy): domain Eukaryota; kingdom Viridiplantae; phylum Streptophyta; class Pinopsida; order Pinales; family Pinaceae; genus Pinus; species Pinus taeda. Next base: position 158,878 of record APFE031758896.1, on the reverse strand, counting down.
CCAAATAAAAATCTTACTTCATTTTGCTTCCCATATAAGCAATGTTAGTAGAAATCAAGATCCATAGGGAAATTATACATACCTTCTACCATACCTTTATCCTATAGTACTCAAAGCCCCTTCTCTCTAATTATTCCAATATTTCATGGCATAGCATAGTCTTCTCTCTAAAGATTATAGGGGATTTTCCTTCTTCATCTCCACTCTCAAGAATAATTTGATTGTTTCACCCATCACTAGTAATGTTTCCCAACATATTATATAAAGTTTCTATCCAATCTCCGCTCAACAATACCATTGTTCCTCAAACCATCATATAAGTTTCTTTTTCAAAAAATGTTTTTACACCTATATTTCTCATCTTGCTTACATAATCTAGTTTTTTGTGAATACTAAGATGTGAAAAACACTAGGGAGTGTTCTAACCCTTCTCTTCATGAGCTTCAACATGACCTTTCCTCATCCTATGATTATGAATTTTGATTCATCTCTTGGGTAATCATCATTATGATAATCTTTCATACTTGCAAAAATACACCCTATGCGGAGTCATATGAAAATATACATCTAAATTGAAAAGTCATGCATGATCATGATATTCATGTGTACTTGAAGAAGACAAGCAAACTTCCCCTACTTTGTTTGAGGAGGCTTATGTTTCTATAGAAGGAGCATCATAAAATCCCTTCCCTCTCTCAACGCGTTTGGGTTTGTAATTCCCTTTTTTTTCCATATCTCCAACACACCTTTATGAATTTTCATGGAGATTTAGATCTCACACTTGGTAACTTATATTTTTTTCTATCCTAGGATCACCCTCTTACAAATAAGACATGTCTTATGTCTTTCCATGTTTTTCTATGTCAACTCCTCTGATAACAAGGATGCGACTATTTCATCAAAACTTAAAGTAGTTACATTAATACCCATGGAAACAAACAAACAAAATATCTCATGATTATGATAGAGAACACAAGAAACTAATATACTTATCTTCATCTGAAATATTAATATAAAAAAATAATGGTTGACTTAACAGAGTATTGAAACTGTTCATATGTTTTTTCACTAGGTATGTGTTCTTCATCCTTAGGTTATACAACTTCTTCATAGGAACAATTTGTTCCTTAGGGACTTAGATTGATAAAAAAACCCATTCTTTTTTCACAATTCCTTCATTGTACCTTCTCCTAAAACATTTAATAATAATGAATTTAAGAGAAAAAAACATATTCTACTCTTTTCCATCCATCCAACTTGGTATATTCGTTTTTTGGCATCCCCATTGGTACAATACCTTGAACCACAATGATATACTAATATTTGTTCACCAAGAGATCATCCATTTTGAGATTCCATGGTCAAAACTCCTTCCATTAAATTTCTCAATATCTATCTTTGGAATACTTGCCATTTCATTTCACCACATTGAGAATTGATACCATAGATGTCCCCCTATAAGAAGGTTTCTGTAAAATCCCCCTATTCTACCCCTATTCTTTGTGATAATAATTGTGACTGCACCAGCATGGAGAACTATGACTAGTTGGAAATTTGCTTAAGCACGTGCAAGTTATTATTTAAAATTAATTAACAAAACTGAAGAAGGGATAACCTTACGAATCCTTGGTCTAAGGGATGTTTCTTGTTTTTTTTGCATACCCTATAAATTTATACCCTGTTGAACGGAATGTTACAACCACTCGCAACTAAGAAAATCCATTTCCTAACAAGTTTTAATATGATGTCATTGGGGCTATACTAGAGTTGGTAGAATCGTTGATAGTTTATTTATGAGAGTAGGGATTAGATTGGGTGGTGCCATTCCCATCCTTTTCTTGTTGGAATATAATCCTAAAATCTACATTTATTTTTTTAGCCTAAGTATCCTTGACTTAGCCACATGCACTAGAAATCATGTTCACATTTGGTTTTTGGTAAACTAGCTCGGTGGACAACCTTTCCCTTGTTCTTTTCCTTTAAAGGCTTAATATTATGGAAATATTGGTCCAACCACTTTCCTAAACCATTTAGACATATAATTTCATGTTCACATCTAACCACACCTCATCCACTTGAGTTATTTGAGGATTGGCGCCCCACATGAAGATTCCCCCTTAAATCAAGGGATTTGGTCCCCCGGACCATTTTAGCATGTTTTAAAGTTTCCTTCCTTGGGAAATTCACCCCTCCTCATGATTTCCTCTTGGATGATAGTTGGCATAGGTTTTCTTGAGTCATTGTTGCTATTTTAGGCCTCCCTTTACCTTTTCTTAGCATTTTCTAGTTTTTTACTAGCATTTTCCTAGTTTTCTAGATTCTGCAATTTCTATATAACCACCTCCCTTTGGGATTATAGATTTGGTTGCTCATGTATTGCTATAGTTCATTAATTTAATACATTGATTTTATGGAGCAAATTCTTTCTCTCCTTTATTGAATATAAGCAAATTACTTTTGTTTAATTTAACTAGAATTCTAGATCTATCGGAGTTGTTAGAGCCTAGATTTACCTCTGACTAAAAAGGTAAGCTTCTAGGTCCACATCAAAGCATGCTCAGCCTCGTAGCTAGCCCTACAAGGACAGGAGAGGGCTCTCTCCGGGTCAATCTTAGCAAAGGATAATCGATGGGGCTTGAGATGACTGATTAAACAACTAATCTTAGGCTAGGTATGAAGCACAAGGATTTAATTTGAGTTTTTTTGGGGGGTTTTGTGTAGGAAAAAGGGAAAGGCAAATTTGGGTCTGGGGATGAGGCACAGTTTTTTGCAGAGTTCTAATTGGGGCAAGGAAGGCAATTGTTTTGATTCTTTAGATTGAATGAATGGATGGATTAGACTGGTGAGGAGCCAAGGAGGGCAAGCGAGTCTCAAGAGTCCTCCTCAAACAGATGAAAACATTGAAAATTAAACAAAATTTCAAGGCAGAGCACAACAGTCCAATGAATTCTACCTGTTAGGTTCCTATACCAATAGGTTTCATTTCATGATTGACTGGAGAAGTGCCAAATATGTTCATCCTTCCCATGCTGCAAAGGTTCCATATTTTGTAAACAAATGAAGAAAATTAAAAAAATGAAAAGAGGGTATGCCCTAAAAGAAAATAAAAGGGCAAAAAGAAGGGAATGGTCAAGAGAAAAATAAAAGAAGTGAACCCCAAACCAAAAGACCAAGAAATGCTAGTTCAAATGGCACTACTGTTCCATTTTTGAAGAATTTCACTATGTAAATTGGTTGACTCTTGCCACAGTTTATGAATGGCCAAACAGCTTAATCTTGGCCAAGTTCATGTTTGAATTTACTTGTCTTAGAATAGAGAATAAAGATCTGCCCAAACAGTTCAAGCTTGTTAGGCAAGTAGGTAGGTAGAGAAGCAAAGGAGCCCAACTGTTTAATCTGGCCCTTGGAAGAGATAAGGGTAGATTTAGATAGGAGGGTAGCGAAAAGAAAAGAAGAGAATTAGGGTTTGCTAGTTCAAATGCACCCAAGGAAAATGAAAAAAAAATGGTAGTTGTAATAGGATGGGTAGGCAGTTTTGATGTTGCAGAAGCAGGTTCATGAGAAATTTTGTCCTTTGAACATGTTACATCTCATTAATATCATAAATATCATGGCAAAGTGTGGTGACAAATCAGATGTTGCTTGTCTAACTCCCCTTCATTCTTCTCCCATCAATCATTCACTAACCTCCCCTCAAGGACACTGAGATCTGCTCAGTACTCCTAGTTTACTTCATTTCATGAAAAAGACTAAGTGAAAACTCTGTTTTTACTTAGGAAGAGAAGCCACATTTCTTGTGTAAAATATCGATTTTCTCCTAAGCCTAAACTATTCAACTTTGCTACTAAAAACCCTCTCATTTCCCTAAGCCTAAGTTCCTAACTATACAACTTAGCACTTCCCTTCAAAACCCATATTAACATGCTAACCCTATTTATATAGCTCCTATGTAATGTTTCTCCCACCCATATTATACAAAATACACAAAAAATAACCAAAAAGATTATAAATATCCCTCCCTGGCCTAATATGGTCATATACTATGGTTCATGGGAATTATTGGTTCATTTGAAACCACATAATAGCCCTCCACGCATAAAATGTCAGGTTTCATTTAACATTGGTTAAACGATTAAACATACCCCAAAAACCCCGCTAACCAAAGTTTTTTACCCCACAAACATATTAAACATTGACTCGTGTGGTGGGTCCCTGCGCCATAGCCGCTCGCTAGCTTTAATCACCGCCAGCCGTCTGATCATCGTCTACAGATCCGACGAACCACATGGATATTGGAACCCCCCCGATTGCCAAACGATAGCGTCCAGGGGATGGGCGGTATTGCTGTCATAAAGAGGACAGGTGGCAGGCACCCGGCGTGATCGGAGCCCCCCCCTCTAATACCACCCAGGCCCAAAGGCGGTGCAGGGAATACCGCTTACCGCCTCGCTGCCTCCCCACTGATGTCACCCTTGCATCATCAGCTGACGCCGCACCCACATCAACACCGTGTCACTTACTTGTATCACCACCTCACCTCCGTGTCACCCGCCACATCATCTGACACGTCATCTTCGGTACCCCGCTACACAACAAAAACACATGTCACGATGACGTCATCCGACAAAAATGCACCAAAACCCACCAAAGTCAAATTTTTTGTTAAAAAGAGGTGAAAGTGTCATTTTTGCTTGTTTTTGTTTGTCTTCTCTGTGCGACGTCTGCATGCCAATTTACGCCCAAGGATAGTCATTCGACCACACAGTCCACCACCCAACAAGTTTACTCCATAGCTCGACCCCTCAGCTCGGCTCGCCACCTGCAAATCACTCATTTCACCATTAAAACAGGTGTCATTCAAAGTGCCACAACAAACCAGAGAAGGCACTTCAACTGTTGCAGCTTCACAACAAGCTGCTTAAGAAAGGACTACACCAACAGCAGGGACAACAAAGGGTAAGGAGGTAGTAGATATAGTGCAAGAAACAATGACAGACCAGCCAACTACCTCAAAGGAATAGGGTCAATGGCAAGCCCCTTCACTACAAACAGAGGCACCAGAGGTACCAGCATCACAAACTCCTCTCAATGAGGAATGAAGCAAGAAACGGGACAGAGAAGAAACCACACTTGAAGTGGATCAACAGAGAAGCCAGAGGCCAAAAGGCAAAGAGTAGATCCTCTACTTGAAGAGGAAATTATTGAAGAAATCACAGAAAGCACAAGAGAGGATAGCGAAACTAGCCAACAAACTTCCACCAGCTCTCACAGGCAAGAACTGGAGACACAGCATGGTATGGAAGTTTCCTCCTCAAGACAGCAAAGTAACCAGCGTTTTGATTTTAAAAGAGCATTCATGGAGATTAAGGCCCAAAACGAGCCATTGAGAATGCAGATGTATGATAAGTTTCTCAAAATGACACCCTCCAAACAGCAAAGATTTATGTCTGCATATGACATCAAAGAGGAAAAAATGATCTTAAGTCATTTCAAGCCTAAATTTCAGCAACCATAGAAAACTGCTGACTCATAAGAACAAATCTAGAGGTCCTCGCCAAAGACATACACCCAATGGATCAAATTGAGCTGCACAAACAAACAGGTGAGATGGTCTATGCTACATTGGCACACAAGGCAATGCTGGCCCACCAATTGAAGGATTCATTAAGTAATACATCTGCCCAATTGGATTTCGAAAAGATATCTTCCCTAGCTAAAGACAATATAATAAAGACCTTGGAAGAAATAATTTTTGAGCTGGGACATGATCCCAAGGATGCCAAGGGCATCAAAGCATTGATAAAGAAAAAGGAAGAAGATATTGCTGCACTTAGGAAGCAATTGAAGCTGCCTATTACCAAGCACCCACAAACTACAGAACTTGCACAAGAAAAGGCAGAAGAAGACATGATGGATTTGCTGATAAAGATGAATCAAAGGCTAACTAAAATAGAGAAAGAATTGGAGAAAGCATTGCAAGTCAAGCAGGGAGACTCGACCTCCCAGCCACCTGAAATAGCTCCAACAGTTACCACTGCTCCTCCCACAGTTGCAGCAGCAATCCATCCCACTGTTCCAGAATCAGCAGCAAGTATATCATCCCTAGATGCTTCAGTGGAAACAACAACAACAGCACCAGAAACCAGCATGAAGATGGAAGAGATGATGAAGGCAATAAATGAGTTAGAACTCCAAATGGAAGAGCTAAAGGAAGCCAAAGAAAAATTGGCCAAGTTAGAGGTAAGCTATGACAAATCCAAAATAACTATGGCAGAAAAAACCAGAGAGGTGAAAGCCTTAGAGAATAAGGTGAAATCCTTGGAGAAAGATCTCACTCTTCATAAACCTCTAGCAAATATTAAAACAATTTTGTGGACCAAAATTGGCCAGTCTATCACTGATCAATGGCAATCAATTTAGACAATCCATGAGCAAATTGAATTGATAGAAAGGGCCCAAGTAGAAATTCATAAGGCCAGAGCATCATTGGGGAACATGCCTGAGCAGGCCAATAGACTAATTCATTTTTTGAACACTCACACCAGGGAACAACTGGCAGCTCTAGAGATCAGGGATAGAACAGGCACCATTTTGATAGTGAAAAAGGTGCTGACCATGAGGAATTTTATACAGAATTTGGAAAGAAAGTGCCAAGAAATGCAGATGGAGATAAATACCTTCACAGAGAAGTTTATAGTATTGCAGCAAAAGGGTCTACCCAGTTTATTGACCAGTAATCAAATATTGTTAACACATGAACAATATGCTCACAAGGTAAACACATATGTTTCCAATCAGGTCACAACATCATCAAGCACTTCAGAAGACATAGGACCTCCCTCGGGACAGAGCTTATATGACAAGTTGGAAAATTTGTTCTATATTGAACATGAAATAAATCATCTTTTTGCAGTACAACCCAACTTCTACAGGTATACTGAAGCTGATGAAACATTAATAAAAATACAAAGACAACAGTTGCCAACAGACCAATGGTGGCAGAGCATGTTGGAGGTTTTACCAAGGTAATTCTGATTTTCCTTTATTATATGCATTTAATTAAATATCAAAACACGTGGGACATATCGTAAAGATGAAAACAGCAGAGGAAAGGAGGAAAGCTAGGACTATAAATCATTAAAGTGGAATCAAGCATAGATGGAAGGACCGAGATAGCCACGCAGGAACGCAGGATAAAGGGACAGCTACCAGCTGACTCATTGAGTTAAAAAGTTAAACATATCTTATCAATTAAAGCGGCCAGCACAACATCAATTACTCCTGCATTCATTTATGCATTTATTACCCTTGTAAGAGTAGGTGGAGGAAGTTATTGCTTGATATTTTCTCTACAAGATATTTTGTAACTCCTTTTTGTATAAATACCTCCCCAAGAGATGTATTCGGGGTTGGTGATTTCTTTTCTGGACTGCCTTGTAACTCTGAGCATGTTCAATACAAAATCTATTGAAGTTCACTATTACTGGACCGTTTGAATGTGGATTTGATGCTTTGGGCCCTGCTACAGAATTCTTGTGTCTTTGTATTGATCAATAAGTTATTCTAACCTGTGTTTGATGTTTTCTGTGTTTGCAAGTTTCATATATGTTTCATAATCTTAGTGACAGGGAAGAAGAATAGCCCAGAATTTGTTTAAATACACTCTATGTTCAATCTTTGTTATTACTTATGTTTTCTTCAGAATTAGCATAAACATGAATTCTTAGTTGCTCCTATTTCCACTGATTCTTTCACTTTGAATGTTATCAAGGAATTCTTTACTGCTCCTTGATAATACTCATGCATTTTCCCTCTGCCAACATGATGAAGGATTCTTGACTGCCCTTCACCCACTGGTTTTCATTCCATCTATTTCCAAATTATAAAATTTCCCCAAGATTGATTATCTTGCTCTGTAGCATTACCTTTTACCAAAGAAAACACACTCAACAGTTTGTCCTCATAGACTCCATTTGCCCAATGGAATAAATTGTTCAAACTTGCATCCCAGCTCTGTTTAAAATCACTGTCCAACAAACTTAAAACAAAACCCTGTACATCATAACTAGCCTAAAATACCCTAAAACCAGAGCTAAATTATAAAGAGAGAGCCCTCTCTAGATGCAGTTTGGCTAGAAACTGTATCTAAAAGACTGGTTAGTGGTTACCTCAGCTGTATTCCCTTTTCTCACAAGTTTTGGGGAACAACCTGAGTGATAACATCATTGGCAACTCCACTAGGAAACTAAATGATTGTTTGTTACTGCTGTCTAGTTTCTAAAGCTACAGATGGAGCTTGAAGTTAACCAGGCAACCTTTGAAACTGTTTTTACTATGCAATCACAGGAGTAAATAAAAGCTACTTCAGTCTATCTCCAGTCTAGTTTTAGGCTTTAAATAGCTATCTCAAAGATTTTATCAGTTTCCTTGTTTCAAATATACCTGAAGGAAAGCCCAACGCCTCCTATATTTCACAAGCTTCCCTCAAAATTTTGGCAAAACTTCTATCCTTCAAATATTTCGAGAAAATACCAAAATATATTTTTAGAAGCTTGCTCCAAAGAAGAAAACTTGTTACACTAGGTCAAATCTAGACCTGAATCCTCCAGCTATTTTTGAAAATCCTAACTTGATCCCAAAGAGCCTAAGAAGCCGAGAAGTTCAAGAAAATCTTGCTGATTTAAACATGTGCACACCTTAGCAAAGTTCTTTCCAAGCTGATTTTACTGCTGGAAAATCACAGGTCCTTTTTCCCATTACTACAACTTCTTCTAGTTCACCTTCATCATTCCAAAACCCCTTTTCCACTCCTCCATCCACAACACTTATCTCAGTTGTTATCCATGTGCTTCCAGCTGTCACATTCTTACCTGCCAATATGGCAAACCGATATGCTCCCTTGTAGTTGCCTACTAATCCAGCAGCTATGCCACAGGATTATCAGGGAAAAATTACCTATTTCGATGGTATTGGCACCTATACAGCTCAACAACACACTACGAGAATGAAAGATTATTTCGAAAACTATGAAATTGATGATGATGATGTCAGGATGAAAATTTTTGTCCATAGCTTAGCTGGTGATGTGAGGACCTAGTTTAGGGCACTCCCTGTAAACACAATAGCTAATCCAGAAGCCCTTTATCAAACTTTCCTGAACAGATGGGAAAAGAAAAAAGACCCATTACACATCCTATCAGAGTATGAGAACTTGACAAGAGGGCCCCAGGAAAGTGTCAAAGATTACTGTGACAGATTCAATAATGTGTACAATGCCATCCCTCAGAATCTTAGACCACCATCAGACTTAGCCGTGATCAAATCCCTTGATGGATTTGACTCGGACATGGCTTATCAGCTCAGGGAAAGAGCTCCTCCAAGCTTAGAAGACATGCAGAGCATAGTCGTAAGTGTGGAAGCCAATCTAATTTCTAAATGAAACCAGGCTACATCTGAGAGAAGGACAACTTTTAAGGAAGAACCTTCTACATTTGAACAAAAATTAGATGCAATCATTAAAGGTATGGATAGACTGGGAGATAGAGTGGAAACTATTGAAAGAAAATCTTCATGGGAGGGCCAACCAAGCAACACTGCTAGAAATCCAAAATTTAGAAAAAATCAGAGTCCAAATCTAGGAAAAGTTTTCCCTGATCAAAACATTAGACCTCCATTCCAAGAAAACTATGTTGAAGCTTCAACATCTAGTGAACCAACAGAAGATACCCAAATTTGCTTGATGGGTCTCAATAGTGAACATAAAATCTTCCTAACTCAAGAAGACCAAGAGGCCCACACTTTAGGTAAATTTCTAATGCAATCAGGGGAATCCTTTGATTTTAAAGAGGGGTATGATGCAGCTGTCTATGAGGTTCATAAATAATATAAACTGAGAACCAGGACGGTAGATGTCCCTGAACCCAACGAACAGAAGGATACTAAGCAGCCCAAAAGACCAAAGGATAAAATTTCCCCTATAGAACTCCCTCCTAAAAATGACCTAGACCCAAAAGAGCCCACTATGGAGGACATATCAGACTTACGGCCATCAAACAATCAGCCATCCACCTCGTCTTCTCCAAAAGAAGATGCAAACAAATCTCCTGAAACTAATTTTAAAGCAAATACAGTCCATGACAGCACTCCTGATAGAGAAAAGAACACTGAAAACACAATAGAAAATGAAAATCTTGCTGCCCGAAGTACAAAAATCCTAATAGAAAGACCTTTCAACCTTGAAACTGAAATAATTAAGTTAAAAGTAGCCATCCAACTATCTGAATTGGCTAAGCATGAAGTTTTTAGAGAACAAATCAGTAGGAAACTACAAATTCCAGAAAACATAGATGCAGTGAATGTCCTTGATGACCAACCAGAACTTATATTTTGTCTTGAAGTAATTGGAAAGTATATAGATGGAGGAGCTCCTCCATTCTATGTGAGTTTAAACATTCATGATAAGATACTTCACAATGCAATGTCTGATTCTGGGGCCTCTCAAATTTGATGCCCAAATCAGTGATGGAAAAATTTGAACTAGACATAACTCGACCATACAAAGACCTATTCTCAGCTAATTCTAGTCAGGTAAGGTGTCTAGGCTTAATCAAGGATCTGTGTGTATCATTAGTCCAATATCCAACCAAAACAATTTTAATGGATGTGGTGGTGGCTGATGTCCCACCCAACTATGGAATGCTGTTATCTAGATCCTGGGGTGCCAAGCTTCAGGGATCTTTGTAACTTGACAGGTCTTATTCCACAATCTCAGTGTTTGGCCAGCCAAAGAGATTATATAGAGAAACTTTGATGAAGTATGTGGTCAGCAGCCAAGAAAAACCCCAAAACTTTCCCATTTATTCAATGCATTCTGACATGGATTCTTTCATCCTATACAACACAGAGATTTTCTCCCCATCTGATGTTAAAATTTTGGTCTTAGGCCAAGATGAACTCCTAAATGAGAAATCCACTATTCAAGTCCAAGAAGTCTCCGAGAACCATAAATTAACAGTCGCACATGAGGAATCCCATGAGACAGAAAATCCAAATATGGCTGCTAAACAAATTGAAAAAATTATTGATACTAGTTCCAATCAAGAAAACCTGTGGTATCTAGAATTCGATGGATCTGTTAATAAGCTAGGAGCAGGGGCAAGAATTTGGATTCACAATATGAAAAATTACCATGCTGAAGGACATGCATTTAGATTGAATTTCAAATGTACTAATAACATGGCCGAGTATGAAGCCCTCGTGTTAGGGCTCAAAGTGATCAAAAGCCTAGGTGCAGCTAGGATATCAATCTTGGGAGATTTTAATCTCATCATTCAACAAATGAAAGGTAACTTTATCACAAATGATCTTAGGCTAAGATCATACAGAGCTGCAACAATTCAAATTCTCAATACTTTTCTAGAATCCCAACTCACCAAAATTCCAAGGAATCAAAATTTACATGCTCATAACCTAGCAACTTTGGCCAGTACTTGCAAAATGCGATTTAAGCCTAATCATCGATTCTCAGCTGAAATCAAACACAGACCAAGTGTTCCAGACAATGTAAAAAATTGGCAAGTATTTGATAGTGACTCTCAAATTAATAATTTCCTAACCCTCAAAGAAGAGTTTTCCAACACAAAATTAGATACAATCTCTGTAAGTCAAAATGATCAAATAGACATAGTTGAGACACATATTTCTATTGAAACAACAAACCAAATTCTACATCCCACTAATTTTGCTAAAATAGATTTACAAGAACTTAAAGAAAAAGAATGTGATGATTCCATTGAAGCAGAATGTGAATCATTGATTTGAAGGATAATTTTTTACCTACAGGCCTGACCCCTCTAGAGGATATTTTTGACTCAAATGACATTTCTAGGAAACCTAAAATGCAGCCATTAAACACAGAAATTGAGGACTGTAATATAGGAACTGCAGAGAATCCCAAAATCATAAAATTGTCCCAAAAATTTGCCATTTGACAAAAAGACAAAGTATGTTGAAATGTTCAAAGAATTTCAAGATGTTTTTGCATGGAGTTATGAGGACCTAAAGTCTTATGATACATCTGTCATTGAACACACCATACCTCTCAAGGAAAACCAAAAACCTTTCAAACAGAAACTTAGGAGGGTCAACCCTGTGCTCCTCCCTTTGATTGAGAAAGAATTTAAGAGAATGTATGAAGCTGGAATTATTGCACCCATCAGATTTTCAGAATGGATTTCAAACTTGGTGCCCACTAGAAAGAAAACAAGAGAGATTAGGCTGTGTGTCGATTTGAGAAATTTGAACAAAGTCTCTTTAAAAGACAACTATCCCTTACCCAAAATGGATCATATTCTACAAAGGGTAGTGGGTGGTTCAAGGATCTCATTGTTGGATGGATTCTTAGGCTTCAATCAAATCCTAATGCACCCTGATGACCAAGACAAAACTACTTTCACAATCCCTTGGGGAACATTCAAATATGTGAAAATGCCTTTTAGACTCAAGAATGTAGGAGAAAATTTTCAAAGAGCCATGGATATAGCTTTTGCTAAAGAAATCCATGATTTTTTAGTCATTTACCTAGATGACCTTACAGCTTTCTCCAAGTCAGATCAAGAACACCTAGATCATCTCAGACAAGTATTTTTAATTTGCAGAAAATATGGTATATCACTAAATCCAAAGAAATCATTGTTTGGCCTAGAAGAAGGAAAATTATTGGGCCATATCATCTCCAAAGAAGGCATTAGGATTGATCCGGATATAATACAAGCTATCTTGCAAGTCCCTCACCCTAGAAACACCAAAGAACTACAAGCTTTTTTGGGGAAGATCAATTTTCTAAGAAGATTCATACCAAACCTGGCCGAGCTGATAAGATTGCTGAACAATATGCTGAAAAAGGATTCCAAGGTTAAGTGGACAATAGAAGCTAAACAAGCCTTTGAAGAAATAAAAAAAGCTTTGACTCAAACACCCGTCCTTACAAGCCCAAATTTTGAAAAGGACTTTATCATATTCGCATTTGCATCAGAACATACAATTGCTGTTGTTTTGCTTCAAAAAGATGACCATGGATGTGAAAAGCCCATAGCCTTTTTTAGCAAGGCACTTAGAGATGCTCCACTCAAATATCAAATCATGGAGAAACAAGCATATGCCCTTGTAAAGGCCATTAAGGACTTTAGAGTTTACATCCTATACTCTCATGTGATTGCTTATGTGCCCAACACTATTGTTAAAGACATCCTAACCCAAGAGGGAATTGAAGGCAAAAGGGGCAAATGGATAGCTACCATACTAGAATATGACATTGAAAAAACTAACAAAGCTGGTAAAGGGACAAGGATTAGCCAAACTTATGACTGAAACCAAATTTCAAGTCCTTGACATCAATCAACTGGATAATGAGCAGGAGATGGCGATTCCACAAATCAATCAAGCCTTTTTACAATCACCTTGGTATGCTGATATCATTCATGTATTGCTAAACCCAAGCTCCTCCAGCGTTATCCAGAACTAAGAAAAGATTTTTGAAAATGAAAGCTTCAAAGTTTTGTATTGTAGATGATGCTTTATTTTGGAAAAATCATGAAGGTGTTTTATTAAATTGTCTAATCAAACAATAAACTAACAAAGTACTTAAAGAATTTCATGCAGAGGATTGTGGTGGACATTTATATTGGAAATCAACTGCTGATAAAATCCTAAGGGCTGGATTTTATTGGCCCACCCTATTTTCTGATGTAAAGAAATATGTAACTTCTTGCCACAAATACCAAATCTTTGAAGGCAAGAAGAAGTTGCTGCTTCTACCCCTCAAGCCCATTTCCACTGAAAGACCATTTCAACAGGGGTTTAGACTTCATTGGGGAAATCCACCCTTCATCCTCTAGCCAACACAAATGGATCCTTACTGCCACTGATTACTTCACCAAATGGATAGAGGCCATCCCTTGTAGGCAAGCCAATGACTTAGTAATCATGCAATTCTTAGAGACCAATATCCTATCTAGATTTGGCTGCCTGGAGAAGATTATTACAGACAATGCTGCTGCTTTTAAATCCAAGAGAATGATCACTTTTTTCCATAAATACCACATTAATTTAGGCCATTCCATAGCCTATTACCCTCAAGGTAATGATCTAGCTGAATCCTCCAACAAAAGCCTGATCAACATCATTAAGAAAGTCTTAGTTGAGAACAAAAAAAATTGGCATAAAAAGCTTGTCAATGCATTATGGGTAGACAGATTGACTACTAAGAGATCCATTGGGACTAGCCCTTATGAACTTGTGTATGGCATGGAGGCTAGATTCCCTTCTTCTTTAGGAATCCCAGTGATATAATTGCTGCAAGAAATATAGGGAGAACCTAATAATATTCAGAGGAGAATTAATCAAACAATTCACTTACAGCAAACAAGAGAGGAAGTATATCAAAGATTTCAGGTTCTACAAGAAAATCTTAAAAAGATATTTGATAAAAGAACCAAAGCAAAGGATTTCTACATTGGGGATAAAGTTTTAAAGTGGGATTCTAGAAGAGAAGACAGGGGAAAACATGGAAAATTTGATTTCCTGTCGAGAGGACCATTCATCATTCAGGCTGCACAAGGAATGGCCAAATGTTGAAGCATTATTTTGATCTAGTTTGTTGAGATATCAACATTTTAATTTGTACATAACAATGTTTACTTTCTGCACTTTATTTTCAGCAATAAGATAGGGAATAAGATGTAGCAAATTTTGAAGGAAAGGCAAGGAATTGTGCCACCTTTTGGTATTGCATGATTGAGTTTATCAGAAGAAGTTGAAGAAGGAGACTTGGCAGTTGTAAAAATGATGAAACATATTCAGACTAACTATCCAAAACAGAGCTACAATTTTTTGAATGAATTCATGAGAAATACTTAGATATTACAGAGGTACAGTTTTGTTTGTAGCAAAGGGAAATTTCAGAATACAGCAAGAATAGAATATAAGGCCATCTAACCTGTTGTTCTTGACTTTTCACCAGGAAAAGCCATCCCCAAGTAGAGCCATTGTTAGGTTCCTATACCAATAGGTTTCATTTTTCATGATTGACTGGAGACGTGCCAAATATGTTCATCCTTTCCATGCTACAAAGGTTCCATATTTTGTAAAAAAATGAAGAAAATTAAAAAAATGAAAAGAGGGTATGCCCTAAAAGAAAATCAAAGGGCAAAAAGAAGGGAATGGTCAAGAGGAAAATAAAAGAAGTGAACCCAAAACCAAAATACCAGGAAAGTGTGCTAGTTCAAATGGCACTACTGTTCCATTTTTGAAGAATTTCACTATGTAAATTGGTTGACTCTTGCCACAGTTTATGAATGGCCAAACAGCTTAATCTTGGCCAAGTTCATGTTTGAATTTACTTGTCTTAGAATAGAGAATAAAGGTCTGTCCAAACAGTTCAATCTTGGCAGGTAGATAGGTAGGTAGAGAAGCAAAGGAGCCCAACTGTTTAATCTGGGCCCTTGGAAGAGATAAGGGTAGATTTAGATAGGAGGGAAGCTAAAAGAAAAGAAGAGAATCAGGGTTTGCTAGTTCAAATGCACCCAAGGAAAATGAAGAAAAAATGTTAGGTGTAATAGGATGGGTAGGCAGTTTTGATGTTGCAGAAGCAGGTTCATGAGAAATTTTTTCCTTTGAACATGTTACATCTCATTAATATCATAAATATCATGGCAAAGTGTGGTGACAAATTAAATGTTGCATGTCTAACTCCCCCTCATTCTTCTCCCATCAATCATTCACTAACCTCCACTCAAGGACA
Source organism: Pinus taeda (assembly GCA_000404065.3). Lineage (NCBI taxonomy): Eukaryota > Viridiplantae > Streptophyta > Pinopsida > Pinales > Pinaceae > Pinus > Pinus taeda. The sequence goes on along the minus strand of APFE031758896.1, from coordinate 143,079 downwards.
CTGAGATCTTCTCAGTACTCCTAGTTTACTTCATTTCATGAAAAAGACTAAGTGAAAACTCTATTTTTACTTAGGAAGAGAAGCCACATTTCTTGTGTAAAATATTGATTTTCTCCTAAGCATAAACTATTCAACTCTACTACTAAAAACCCTCTCATTTCCCTAAGCCTAAGTTCCTAACTCTACAACTTAGCACTTCCCTTCAAAACCCCTATTAACATGCTAACCCTATTTATATAGCTCCTATGTAATGTTTCTCCCACCCCTATTGTACTAAATACACAAAAAATCCCAAAAATACTATAAATATCCCTCCTTGGCCTAATATGGTCATATATTATGGTTCACGAGAATTATTGGTTCATTTGGAACCACATAATAGCCTTTCGCGCATAAAATGTCGGGTTTCATTTAACATTGGTTAAATGAATAACCATACCCCAAAAACCCCACTAACCAAAGTTTTTTACCCCGCAAACATATTAAATGTTGACTCGTGTGGTGGGTCCCTGCGCCATAGTTGCCCGCCAGCTTTAATCGCCACTAGCCATCTGATCATCGTCTACAGATCTGATGAACCACATGGATATTGGAACCCCCTTGATTGCCAAACGATAGCATCCGGGGGATGGGTAGTATTGCAGTCGTACAGAGGACAGGTGGCAGGCGCCTGGCGTGATCGGAGGCCCCCCCTCCAATACCACCCAAGCCCAAAGGTGATGCGAGGAATACCGCTTACCGCCCCACTGCCTCCCCACTGACGTCACCATTGCGTCATCAGCTGATGCCGCACCCACGTCAGTGCCATGTCACCTACTTGCGTCACCACCTCGCCTCCGTGATACCCACCACGTCATCTGACACGTCATCTTCCGTACCCCGCTGCATGACAAAACCACACATCACGATGACATCATCCGATAGAAATGCACCAAAACCCGCCAAAGTCAACTTTTTTGTTAAAAAGAGGTGAAAGTGTCATTTTTGCTTGTTTTTGTTTGCCTTCTTTGTGCGACGTTTGCATGCCAATTTACACCCAAAAATAGTGATTCGACCACACAGTCTGCCACCTAGCAAGTTTACTCCATAGCTTGGCCCCTCAGCTCGGCTCGCCACCTACGAATCACTCATATCACTGTTAAAACAGGTGTCATTCAAAGTGCCACAACAAACCAGAGAAGGCACTTCAACTACTGCAGCTTCATAACAAGATGCCCAAGAAAGGACTACACCAACAGCAGGGACAACAAAGGGTAAGGAGGTAGTAGATATAGTGCAAGAAACAATGACAGACCAGCCAACTAACTCAAAGGAACAGGGTCAAAGGCGAGCCCCTTCACTACAGACAGAGGCACCAGGGGTACCAGCATTACAAACTCCTCTCAATGAGGAAAGAAGCAAGAAATGGGACAGAGAAGAAACCACACATGCAAGTGGATAAACAGAGCAGCCAGAGGCCAAAAGTTAAATAGTAGATCCTCTACCTGAAGAGGAAATTATTGAGGAAATCACAGAAAGCACAAGAGAGGAGAGGGCAACCAGCCAACAAACTTCCACCAGCTCTCATAGGCAAGAACTGGAGACACAGCATGGTATGGAAGTTTCCTCCTCAAGATAGCAAAGTAAGTAGCGTTCTGATTTTAAAAGAACATTCATGGAGATTAAGGCCCAGAATGAGCCATTGAGAATGCAGCTATATGATAAGTTTCTCAAAATGACACCCTCCAAACAGCAAAGATTTATGTCTGCATATGACATCAAAGAGGAAAAAATGATCTTAAATCATTTCAAGCCTAAAGTTCAGCAACCATAGAGAGCTGTTGACTACATAAGAACAAATCTAGAGGTCCTCGCCAAAGACATACACCCAATGGATCAAATTGAGCTGCACAAACAAACAGGTGAGATGGTCTATGCTACATTGGTAGACAAGGCAATATTGGCCCACCAATTGAACGATTCATTAAGTAATACATCTGCCCATTTGGATTTGGAAAATATATCTTCCCTAGCTAAAGACAATAGAATAAATACCTTGGAAGAAATAATTATTGAGCTGGGACATGATCCCAAGGATGCCAAGGGCATCAAAGCACTGATAAAGAAAAAGGAAGAAGATATTGCTGCACTTAGGAAGCAATTGAAGTTGCCTATTACCAAGCACCCACAAACTACAAAACTTGCACAAGAAAAGGCAGAAGAAGACATGATGGATTTGCTGATAAAGATGAATCAAAGGCTAACTAAAACAGAGCAAGAATTGGAGAAATCATTGCAAGCCAAGCAGGGAGAGTCAACCTCCCAGCCACCTGAAACAGCTCCAACAGTTACCACTGCTCCTCCCACAATTGCAATAGCAATCCCTCCCACTTTCCCAGCATCAACAACAGGTAAATCAGCCCGAGATTCTTCAGCAACAGTAACAACAATAACACCAAACACCAGCATGAAGATGGAAGAGATTATGAAGGCAATAAATGAGTTGGAACTCCAAATGGCAGAGCTGAAGCCAAAGAAAAATTGGCCAAGTTAGAGGTAAGATATGACAAATCCAAAATAACTGTGGCAGAAGAAACCAGAGAGGTGAAAGCCTTAGAGAATAAGGTGAAATCCTTGGAGAAGTATCTCACTCTTCATAAACCTCTAGCAGATATTAAAACAATTTTGTGGACCAAAATTGACCAGTCTATCACTGATCAATGGCAATCAATTCAGGTGATCCACGAGAAAATTGAATTGATAGAAAGGGCCCAAGTAGAAATTCATAAGGCCAGAGCATCATTGGGGAACATGCCTGAGCAGGCCAATAGACTAATTCATTTTTTGAACACTCACACCAGGGAACATCTGGCAGCTCTGGAGATCAGGGACAGAATAGGCACCATTTTGACAATGAAAAAGGTGCTGACCATGAGGAATTTTATACAGAATTTGGAAAGAAAGTGCCAAGAAATGCAGATGGAGATAAATTCCTTCATAGAGAAGTTTACAGTCTTGCAGCAGAAGGGTCTACCCAGTTTATTGATCAGCAATCAAAGACTGTTAACACATGAACAATATGCTCACAAGGTAAACACATATGTTGCCAATCAGATCACAGCATCATCAAACACTTCAGAAGACATAGGACCTCCCTCGGGACAGAGCTTATATGACAAGTTGGAAAATTTGTTCTATATTGAACATGAAATAAATCATCTTTTTGCAGTACAGCCCAACTTCTACAAGTATACTGAAGTTGATGAAACATTAATAAAAATACAAAGACACCAGTTGCCAATAGACCAATGGTGGCAGAGCATGTTGGAGGTTTTAGCAAGGTACTTTTTACTTTCCCTTATTATCTGCATTTAATCAAATATCAAAACATGTGGGACATATCATAAAGATGAAAATAGCAGAGGAAAGGAGGAACGCTGGGACTATAAAGCATTAAAGCAGAATCAAGCATAGATGGAAGGAACAAGACAACCATGCATGAATGTAGGATAAAGAGACAGCTACCCGCCGATTCATTGAGTTAAAAAGTCAAACATATCTTATCAATTAAAGCGGCTAGCACAACAACAATTACTCCTACATTCATTTAGGAATTTATTACCCTTGTAAGAGTAGGTGGAGGAAGTTATTGCTTGATATTTTCTCTACAAGATATTTTGTAACTCCTTTTTGTATAAATACCACCCCAGGAGATGTATTCGGGGTTGGTGATTTCTTTTCTAGACTGCGCTGTAACTCTGAGCATGTTTAATACAAAAGTTGTTGAAGTTCACTGTTGCTGGACCGTTTGAATGTGGATTTGATGCTCTAGGCCCTGCTACAGAATTCTTGTGTCTTTCTATGGATCAATAAGTTATTCTAACATGTGTTTGATGTTTTCTGTGTTTGCAAATTTCATATATGTTTCATAATCTTAGTGACAGGGAAGAAGAATAGCCCAGAATTTGTTTAAATACACTCTATGTTCAATATATGTTATTACTTATGTTTTCTTCAGAATTAGCATAAAAAGGAATTCTTAGCTACTCCTGTTTCCACTGATTCTTTCACTTTGAATATTATCAAGGAATTATTTACTGCTCCTTGATAATACTCATGCATTTTCCCTTTGCCAACATGATGAAGGATTCTTAACTGCCCTTCACCCACTGTCTTTCATTCGATCTATTTCCATATTATAAAATTTCCCCAAGATCGATTATGTTGCTCTGTAGCATTACCTTTTACCAAATAAAACACACTCAACAGTTCATCCTCATAGACTCCATTTGCCCAATGGAATAAATTGTTCATACTTGCATCCCAGCTCTTTTTAAAATCACCATCCATGAAACTTAAAACAAAATCCTATTGTTATCCGGGAATAGTGTCTACTCGGATGTTGTTATTCCCACTAAGATGGGTGGCTATCTTAGAAACAAACAATCAAAGTCTATTTCCTTTTATGAAAATAGATGAGAGGAGAACCAAGAAGACCAACCTGAGTCTTGCGTTTGATTTCATCTCCTTCTTGATAGATTTTTCGCCGCTTCTTCTTTGTCTGCCCAGCTTCAAAAGAACATGTGAAATCACAACAACATACTACTATCCAAGAAACAAGGATCTAAATTCATAAATAATACAGGATCAAATGTGTATTAACCATATACATGTATATATAAACAAGTACACAAGAATATGGAAGGAAACAAGAATAGCTTTATTAAGATGAAAAGTAGCAAGAGGATTACAACCATGTGCTCTGACCCAGCATCATCCTCCAGCTAAGAAGCCCTTCTTCACCTCAAGCAAAGCTTAGATCACCCAACACTGTGAATGTACACCAGAAAACCAATGGCACTTCTCTATAAGATACAGAATTCTAGCCTCTGGATCTCTGTGATGAGGGATCCATATATAGACGATTACAGAGATGTGAGTCATCTTCTGGGATCTTGATTAGTGTCCTCTCTTTGATAGTTCCCGCTTCCACTTGGAGAATGATGATCTCTTACTCATCCCTGGTCGAAAATAGAGAGGCAAGTGTTAGAGGGGAAGCTTCTGGAAGATTCCATGATCTTCCACCTCACATTTTTGTCCCTGCCATTTGTCCATTCCTGAACATTGCACCCTACAGAGGAGCAAGTTAGTATGCATCGCACCTTGTACATTGGGAAGGTGATATGCATCACACCCTCTGCATTGAGCTTTCAGTATGGTCCAGTTTTCACCATTTATGAGCAGTTTTCAGTGGAGAACTTTTGGAAGATGATGTAATCAGTTGACCTTGTTCCTTTAGGCAGTGAAGCAACACTTTTAGGGACTTAGGAGCCCTCAGTTTATGGACCTTTATGATTGGGGTTGAAGTGCCCAAAAATGTCTATAACAATTTCCCCCTAAAGCATGAGGTCGTTAATCTTTTTGATGTCGGGTGAAATGCTTTACTATGAGGATCTGAAGTTTTTTCGAGCTGGGAGGCGAACTGTAATAAGATACAATACAATACATTATTTTGACAACATTTTTTCATGATCTAGCTAAGGTGGGCATTCCCATGCTC
>APFE031758896.1:108606-136874 GCA_000404065.3 Pinus taeda | reverse complement strand
CCAGTGAATGGAACAACCCAACCCAGCATGGATGCGGAAGGAAAGTGTCATGTTCAAGAGCGACTTGCTACCAATAAAATTTCTTCAAGTTTTCTTCCCAATTTTCCCCAGTCATTACTGACTAGTATCTCTTTACTTTTGTCAAGAGGAGGATAAAATATGCTTGTTCTATAATCCGCCCTTCGGGCGAACCTGACACTATATTTTAGCGAGTCTAGTGACAGTGAAACTCGTTCTCGTCCATTTGGATGAGTTTGTCGCTATTAGGTTTTAACGAGTTTAACAATAAAGATAACACGGTCTCTTTCAATTTTAGAGAGTCTGAAAGAAACGGAAAGGAGACTCCAAAGATTCTTTGTCGTTGTATAATCGTCCAAAAAACCGTAAAATAATACAAAAGGGATGAATTTTCGATAGTTTTAACAAGCCGAACAAGACAAGCGCTCGATTGTTTTGTGTAATAATCCCTCAAGTCCAAAAAGATTAAAATCTAGAGGAGGTATAGCACTTCCGATGCCTTTAACGAGCCGGAGAGGCCAATCGCTCGGCAATATTTTCATATTTTACGAGTCAGGTGAAAATAACTTAAATAAGACTCGTTTTCGTGGAATGAGTGACAGTGTTGGGTAGCAACTGATTCCAGGTAAGATTTGGAATTTTCCAATCACGGCAGTGTCACAAGGATGGCTAATAGAATTACTCTTCGCAGATGTTCCTCAAAAGGGTAAACAATCATATGGGGGTGAATGATCGGCTAAAAACAGAGTGGAGGTGATGGCGAGAACATGACCAAGGCTCAAAAGCTGGCGATAAGGCATTCACAATGGTTATTTACTAGTTCATTTTTTAATGAGCTTAAACGTTGGGGGAAACATTTTCTCATGACTTATGTTTATTTTTTAACGAGCTTGAACTATGCGCTAAAACTGCTCATGGAGGGTTTATTTTTTAACGAGCTTGAACTCTGCGAAAACATTGCTCGCGATGATGGTCATTGAGTTTTTGATTCACCCTTATCATTTCGTTCTTTCAAATATTGTACCAATTGTTCATTTGCTTCATCAAACTGATTAGAAATGAAAACATATGTTTGATAAATGAGTTAAAAAACACTAATATTTTACTTGAATTACGTGCATAGTAAATTAAAAGTGACTTTTACCTCTCATTTGACCATTTCATTTGAATTTGGTTTGTTGGAGCTCTTGGAGGTGCTTTTCCCCCCTGATTTTCACTAGCGGATTCCGAGAGATTCTGTGGACGATTCTCGACGTCGTTTGGACCAGGTAAGAGCTAAACTTGTGCTCTTTCATTTCATGCCTGTCATTTTGGATTCTGAGCTTGTTTCCTTGTCCTGTTGAGCCCCTGGGGTTTGAAGAACTCACCCTAGGAGCATCGCACCCTTCCTTAGTCGAAAGGTGTGATGCATACTGATCTTTCCACTGATTAGTCAGTATGCATTGCTCCTCGTATACTTGCTGGGGTGTGATGGATGCAGGGAGGAAAGTTTTTGCACAATTTCCTCATGAATTTTTACCTGTTTTTTACCAAATGAAGATCCTGACTCTTACCTTGTTTGTTTTTCAGAGATTCATTGGAGCAAAATGGTTGTTACATGGAGAGAACATGAGCATGAAGAAGAGGACGTTGTTGCTTTACATGATCTGGGAACGGTAACTGCATTACGGAACTGTGGCCTGCTGAAGTTTTTTCGTATCTCTAGCATGAGGCAATCAAATCAGTTTTTTGCAATATTTCCTCAATGCCTGGGATCCTATCAACCAGGTATTCCAAATTAGGGGCAAATCGATCCCCTTGACAGTGGTGGACATCTATTTTATGACCGATTTATCGAGGCATGGTGCCCCTCTCTCATTATTAGGCTCCGTCCGTGGGGGTGAGTCCATGAGGGAGTACATTCGCTAGCATTGCAGAGAGGGATCTCAGCCGAGTACGAAATGCAAGATCAATATCCGAGATGTCACTGACCAGCCCTTGCGGACCATTCTGTTTACTTTTGCTAGACTGGCTGGTAGTTCTGCTCTTCATATAGCCAACAGATCTTACATGCAGTATGCTTTGGAATGCCTTGAACCGAAGGTGTTCAATTGGTGTGACGCGGTACTTTCTGTGATGAGAGAACAATTGACCAAGGTGAAGAGTGGCAGATCCAAGAACTTTGATTATGGTTCTATTTTGACCACTTTTGCCTTGGAGAGAATCCCACTGATGCAACCGCAGTACATTTCACTTGGCCTACCTCCACCGACCGAACCACAGATGCAGAGATGGGTCGATCTTATGTCTCGGCACGTTGTTCAGCCCTAGATTTCTTTTTCTGAGACCTTCTTCAAGTGGTTTGACTATTAGGAGATGGTTTATGCCAGATTCCCATATGCTGGTATGGATTTCCGAGGTGATCCGGATTTGGTGCTGCCGGTTGGTGAGCAGTGGGGTTCCATGGGTAATTCTTCTGACCATATCTCTGTTCATTATTCTTTATAATTTTCTTATATTCTTATGACCAAGACTAATCAGAACTCATGTGCTCATGCAGATGTTGGACCAGTTCGACCAGCAGTATGCCGTAGAGACCTAGCGGCCACTCCAGCGGGAGAGGCTGTTGGGAGGGCCATCCTTCGTGACCTTGATGTGGTCGAGACTCTTTTAGTACTACAGGACCAGATCGAGGGCCTTACCCTTGGTATTCCGGATGTGAGGACCGATGAGGTGCCTCTGAGGTTGCAGTGACATACTACTGGAGTGTCGAGTCGATGGACTAGGCTCTTACGCATGATTGCACAGCTGGTGACTTGTTATCACCAGCGTCATTAGGCTAGGGTGCCCCCTAGCATTTTTGAGTTTTGGGTCATTTGACCAATTTTGTCTTGGTTACAGAACATTATGTAGAGACTATAAATAGTTATGAAATATATTTTTGATTTTCAGAGCTTTATTTTGGTTGAGTTACATAATCCTGCTGCATATATTGGTGTGATGCTTCTTTTTATAAATGTCGCAAATGTCTATCTAACACATAATTTGCCAATGAGTCTGTTAATGTGTTTAAAATTATGGAAATATGTTTATATTGGATGAAATTGAACTTTCTTTCCAAAATTTTGACCCTTACGAACATGCGATAGATAGCTAGATTTCATACACAATAGATGTCGGTGAGTTGTAGAATGGCAAGTTGTGAGTCTAGCCTGACGACAAGTTGGCACATGCCATGTGTGATGGCATCGGAGAGGATTTCTATCAATGCACTGTATTCAGCGATCTTGTTTGTATACCGACCAATACACACTCCTCTGAAACTTACTAACTCGCTGCTGGGATTGAAAATGGCCCATGCCGCAGAAGATAGGTTCTGCGAACTACGACTTGCTCCGTCGGCATGTCCAACGAATGATTCCAGTAGGTTTGACATCTGCAATGAATGCAAAAAGTGGATTATTTAACCAAATTAAATGCTCTTGGTGAAAACAAAAATGTAACAAAAGCATGAGGATTACTATGCTAGATCAAGCATAGTAACGCTTGAGGTACAACCCATTGTGAGGTTGCGCTAGTGGAATCCCATCATAGTCCATTAACGCGTAGGCTCCTTTTGCTAATACTCGTTTAACAATATAGGGACCCATCCATAATGATTTGAATTTCCCTGCTCCCAATTTTTCAGATTCCTGGTCGTAAAGTAATACCAGGTTACCTTCTGAGAAGACGTGAGGTTTGACATTCTTGTCGAACTGTGCTTTGACTCACTTCTTATGAGCTTCGTTAGCTGAAGCTACATCACGATGGGTTTCAGCCAAATGGATTAATTCCAAGAAACGAGCCTCTTCTTCTGAGGTTCCAGGGAGAAGGTCGACTGCGAGTTTGAGGGATGAGATTTCACATTGAACCGGTAAGATTGCTTCCAGACCATACACCAATTGAAAAGGTGTGAATCCGGTTGCATTTCTTACCGATGTCCGGTATGCCCATAAGGCCGAGTACAGGATTAGGTGCCAATCCCGTTTGTGGACTCCGATCATCCTTTGCAGCATGCACTTTAGGACTTTGTTGATTGCTTCAACTTGTCCGTTAGCTTGTGGATAGTACGAAGTAGAGCTGTCGTGGGACAGTCCTAATTTGGCAGCCAACTCAACCATCATGTGATTGCGAAAATGCGATCCATGATCTGTGACTATGGCCTGTGGAACACCGAATATGGAGACTACGTGATTGAAAAAGAAAAGGGCAGTTGTTTCGCCGTTGTTGTTTAATGTAGGGATCGCCTCGACCCATTTGGTAAAATAGTCCACCGTGACTATTATGTACCCATGCCCCCCGGTCGAGGTGGGGTTACATGTCATGAAATCTATGCCCCATTTGGTGAATGGCCCAACAGCTACTACTGGTTGCAGTGGTGTAGGTGGTCTTCTGGTTTTTCTATCTAATATTTGGCAAGCATGACAACTTCTAACTACGGTTATGCAATCTTTGAACATTGTTGGCCAGAAATATCCTGCTCGTAAAATTTTTTCCACAATAGCATAACCGGATTGATGCCCCCCACACGCGCCTGAATGGAAGTCATTCAGGACTTTCTCAGCCTCCTCGAGGGTGAGGCACCTCCGCAGAACTGTATCGATACCACAACGGTAAAGAGTATCACGGACGATCACGTAGTCTTTTGCTTGGTATCGAATACGTCGTTGTTTGGAGCATGAGGTATTAGACCTATATGTTCGTGTCTGGAGATAAATGATTATATCTCCATACCACAGATCGCTTGACGATATCAGAAACAAATTTTCATCCACAATTGCTTCTTCGGATGTTGCATCGTTGGATGATGATGGGAGATCGGATAGTAACTCCACAAATACCAGGGCTTTCTTTGATTTGGATTTTTTGAATTCCAAATCAAACTCTTGTAGGATTGCTATCCATTTTGAATATTTCCCCCCCCCCCCAAAATGTCGCGAAAATATATAGGTCATGGGGTTAAAATATGATATAATGGTAGTTTTCCTGAAGAGGACGTAGTGTCGAAATCTCTGTATCGCTTGAACAGCCGTGAGAGCGAGCTTTTCAACGCAGGAGTATTTCATTTCCGTTTCATTTAAGTTTCGGCTTAAATAATATATAGGATAGTTGAATTGAGGCTTCTGTGATCCATAATAGTTGAAAGAATAACTTCGGCGTAAATGTCTGTCTACAAATGTCTGTCTACATGTGATTTACGCCGAAGTTATTCTTTTAACTAATATATAGGATGTTCAATTCCATTGTCTTCTTGAACTAAAACCATTGCTATGGTCATATCTGCTGTAGCTAGATACAGGTTAAAGTCTTTTTGATAATCTGGGGCATACATTAATGACGCTTGTATTAGAGATTTCTTTAAAGCATCAAAGGAGGCTTGCGTGACCTAGTCCCAAACGAAGGGTACTTCCTTTTTCAAAAGACGAGTATAACCTTTAGCTAGTTCGACGTAATTTGGAATGAACCTCTTGAGGAAATTTTCTTTCCCTTGGAGTTTCTGAATCTGAAGCAAGTTTGAAGGTGGAGGCAAATCGATGATTGCCTGAACCTTGCAAGGGTCAAGATGAATCCCATCCTTTGAGACGACGAAGCCAAGTAAGCAACCAGAACTGACACAAAACACACATTTGTGTGGATTGAGTCATATCTTGTAGTGTTGGCAACGCAGAAATATTGCTCTCAAATGGCGCGGATGATCGGTTTTCTTTCACGAATGAACTGGGAGATCATCGAGATAAGGTTGAATGATGTTTTTTATGTCATGGAAAGCATAGTTCATTGCTCTCTAAAAAGTTGCCCCTGCGTTCTTCAAACCAAAGGGTAGCTTGTGATATGCGAATGTGCCCCATGGACAAATGAATGCAGCCTTTGAATAGTCCTATGGGCAGATATTTATTTGATTATACCTGAAAAATCCATCCATAAACGAAAAGATTTTGCATCCGGTGCATTCATCAATTATCTAGTCGATAAAGGGTGTAGGGTAGTTGTCCTTCAGACAAGCTTGATTTACATCCCTGTAATCAACGCACACTCTAATCATTCCTTGTTTTTTCATCACAAGAACAATATTCGATACCCAATCGGTTAGAGGAATAGGGTAAATGAAACCAGCATGGAGGAGTTTTTCAACTTCCACCTTGATGGCAACGACTTTCTTGGGGTGCACCTGCCTTAGCCATTGTCGTACCGGTTTGACATCTAGATACATATTAATTTCATGTTCAATTATGCTCGAGTCGATACCTGGAATTTCATCATATGACCAATCAAAGACATCTCTAAACTCGCGAAAGAGAGTGGTATATATTTCTAGTTCGGAAGAAGAACAAGATTTGCCAACATGAATATTCTCTACAACATCTGTTTTAGTTGAGATATTTATGGTAGTAGTCTCTTCGATATTGGATAGGTTTCTCTCGGAATCCACCATTTTTACAGTATTCGTCAGAAAGTCAAATACTGAAGGATGGTGTAGGTCACTGAAATTATCTTCTTTCCAAGTCAGAAGATGGGAACGATGGTGGTAATCTTCCCATGGTGCCCCATCAATCATCATCGATTGGATGATTCCTTTGTCTGTAGAGTGTACTTGCGACCAAGGATCTGAAGGGGTGCCATATTCCTTAGACCTATCTATCCAAACGCTCGAGGAGCGTTGACGCCGGTTTGCCTCCCATGCTGAGAACATTGATTGCTATAATATTTCTAGCGGGGTTAGAGGCAAAACCTACGAATGACCCATTTTAATATCGTTTTCTAACATCTTTTGAATGGAAGATATCATGTTGCAGGTTCCTACATTAGCTACTTCCGCCAAATTCGTAGGAGGTGGTAGGGTAAAAGTTCCCATTAACGTAGGGTATTTTAGTAGGCCTACTCCAATATTATGAAGCATGCTAGGGCTTCCATGGATCATCGGAATGCTTCCCGTAACTTGCAAATTGTTGGGGAGAAAAGTTTGTTGGTCGATGATTGTAATTCCCCCTTGGGAAGGAAATGCAATTTTCCTAAAGTAGGTTGACACAACAGCTGCCATGGCATATATCCAGGGTCTTCCCAGTAGGATGTTGTAATCAAGATTCCCGTCGATGATTTCAACATCGATTTCTACTGTTTTGCCCCCCAGTTCGACTTGCAAGTTACTTAGTATCCCATACGGGGTGTATGTTTGTCCATCAAATGCTTTCAATGTCATTGATGATCGCGACAAGGACGGAGATCCCAGAGTTTTCTAGCAACTCATCGACATGATACATGTGGATGCCCCCTCATCAATAATTGTTCTATGAACGATTTTGTTGAGGGCTTTCACTTGAATGAGGAAAGCTAGTTGAGTTGGTAACTGAGGGTCGTACCTTTATGATTAAAAGATACAAGATTGGAATCCGTTGGGTCAATCCCACCTATTGCTAATAATAAAGCTTGCTTTTGGGAGGGGCAATTTTGTAGTACCTCAAGAGTCGACATCGTGGATGGAAATTGAGCTAAATCCTCCACTATATTATAGTGTTGTGCTACTTGGGCATGAGGATTAAATGTTGATTTGTGTACTACTCCCTTTGGCGGTTTTATTGTTAATTCAGGAATGATGGGTGGCACGACTTCTGCTGAAGTCGTTGTTGAACTACTAGGTTGATCACTATCCTTGTTGTTCAACATCTGTGGACTCCCGTAATATTTACTCGTCGTTATTAGAGCATCATTCAGTTGCTTCAAGACTGACAACATTAGCACTTGGGATGGGGAAGCATTTTCGCTAGCAACCAGATTTGTTCCTGGGTTTGGAAACAGATCAGTCAATACAACCGAGGTTTTTGAACTTTTGAAAGATTTTCTAAGTTCTTATCTATATGGACAGTCTCGTGTCGAGTGATCCTCGTCACATATATGACATGGAGTTTTTGGTTTCACATTCCCAGAAGGGTTTGCAGAAGATTTTCTAGGAGATGAGTCTCCCTGGTTTTTCTTCTTCCCTTGTTTTTTATTTTTGCCTCCTGGTTGCTTGGTTTCTTTGCCTTTGTCTGTTGACACGACATTTACTTCTGAGGCTAGAAGTTCCTCATTTGAATCTTGACCCGAAACTGTGCGGGCCTTTTTTGATGTGGCCTTCACGGTTTTAGTGCTTTTCATAACTATCACACCATCGCCGGCATGAGAGTCTTTGTTTGATTTAGGAGGCGGAGGAGCAGAGAATTCTGGTCTAGGAGCATCGGGGATTTTATCATAGAGTGTGCCAGACTGAGTATAGATCAAGTCTAGATATTTTTCATGAGAAATAACTTGCTCTTCAATGACGACTCCTCCCTTTGCCACATATTCTGTAATAGCAGGTAACAGTGACTTAATAAACCATTCAGCCAATAGCTGATCATTAACATATGTTTTTACCATTCTACGACGACGCTGCCACTCATGAATATGATCGGATATGTGAGTAACTGTCATTTGTTTGAAATTGGTGAGTAGCTCAGTTCCTGTTTTGTACCTAATAGGTAACTGAAAATGGGTTAAAAAGGTTGTGGCTAGGGTACTGAAGTTATCAAATGAAGCTTTAGGTAGTTTGATATACCACTTTGCTGCCGGACCAGTTAACGTGCGCTAAAAGAGGCGAAGCCGAATCGAATCATCATTGAGAGTGTTTGATGAACACCATAGATGAAAGGTCATCACATGATTCGATGGGTCTTCGCCCGAATTTCCATTAAATTTAGGAATATCCAATAGAAGTTTATGCAGAATCGCTGGCCACCAAGGGGCGTAGGCAATTGGATCGTTCGTTAGTCGACTTAGATCTGGTAACTCTAAAGTTGCCACGAAGGGCAACTGTTGATTCAGGCTTGGTTGAGCATACCCAGGATAAGATGGAATCGTTTGAGCAGTCGGTCTTTGCATACTAGCGTAATGCATTTGATGTTGGTAACTTTGGTAATGTTGATGGGCATAACCATTATGATATGGTTGATACGGCTGCCCATTACTTGCAAAGACTTGTTGCTCATATCCTTGGTAAGCCTGCTGGAATTACAATTGTTGGTATTGCACCAGCCATGGTTGTGAAGCCATGGGCTGTTGTCCAGTACTGACTATTTGACCAAGATGGGGATTGGTGTTCCCCGTTTGAACCTGCACCATTCCACTAGTCAGTGACTATGGTTGTGTCGGAGGTACAAGAGATTGTTGTATTGCAACCTACGGAACTTGAGGTTTTCATACAACTGGTGACACTTGTACTTGTGATACTACCACAATAGCCGGCGTAGTGGGGATGTTTGTCATAGGTGAACTTTGTTGTATTGAGCATACAACTATTGGTTGTTGAGACAAGATTGGTACCCAACCGCTAGTTGTGATTCTAGCATAACCCAAATTTTGTTGCAAACTCATGCATGGTTGTCCTCCCGAGGAAGAAAATGAAAAGGTATACGGCCCTCCATACGGCGGTAATCTAGTACTCAAAGGAATAATTTTCCTTTGGGGACCAGTTTGCCCAAATTGACCTTGTGATGGATCAATTTGTCGAGACTAAACGTAAGAGATTCCAAATATAATTCCAGACGAACAAACGGGAACAATCCATATTGTCGAAATAGTTCCTGGATGGACTCCATCCAGTGATTGAAAGCTGGTTGGGACAGATGGCACGCCGGTGAACATTGTCGGAATAGCAGAACGAGCTTCCGATGTTGTTGTGTCGGGTGACACAGTCCTTGATGTTGACAGTTGTTTAGACATATTAAGCCTATCCAAAAGATTCCTCAGTGATTCTTTAGGAACTTCTGAGGGTGGGTGAATATTTTCTGATGAAGAAGGATACAGGGCGATCCCAGCTCCAAGTTGCGTTGGAGTGTTAGACAGAGGATCTTCCACAATCTCTTCTATGGCAATCAATCCAGGAGGAAGAGGTAGACCGTCAGGTCCGTAAAATATTTCTGGTGCCAAAGAAGATGTAAGTTTTGCAGCAGCAAACGGTTGGGGAGTAACACCTTCCAAATCGGCTATAGACGGAGCCAGTTCAGGAATAGAAGTGTTAACCGTCACACTAGGATAAATTGTAATGTCCTTTTGCTGTTGCGGAATTTCTTCTGTAGAGGCAGGATACCAGAAATGTTCAGAGTAATGAGAGTCTCTGAGGATGTTGGAGTGCTTGCTCCAACCAACCTAGGGGACTTCAATCTGGTTAAACAAGTTCGCTTCGTCTCGAATGGTTTCGCTTCCGAAGTCAACGACGGTTGACTCATGAGTCTCCACCAAACAATGGGGTTTTGATTGACTTTCTTCCACGATTGCGGATTACTTGATCAACTGAAAATAAAAAGGGAATTTTTTTTTTGAATTAAATGAATTTTAGACGCTTTGACACAACTTGTTTTTTCAATTTTAAAGAGTCAAGAAAAAACAAAACATGACTCTAGTCGCCTTCGGTTTTTATTGAGCCTGAAGTGACAAGTGCTCAGAGGACATTTTCCTTTAAGGAATCTGAAAAGGAGCAAAATGGACTTCTCTGGAGATCTAGGCAGAGAGGATTACCAAACCAATCGCAAAACTGTAGAATACTTTTTACGGTACGACAGTCAATCTTCCCGAATGTTGTGTTCGCTGCATTGCGATTGATAGGGTGGCAGACACGGCTTCCTAAGGATAAAGGATGCAGCCTATTGTGGTCTCCCAATATATACTCGACGGTACATGGGAGCACAAGTCCGTACTGGCACTTGCCGTATCAGAGTGGAGGAATCACCCAACCAACACTGAAAGCAACAGTTACCAGGTTTTACGACGCCGGAATACGTCTCTAGCCTAGACCTGTAGATGTTGTGCGTTAAGTTCTAAAGCGTTGTTAGATTCATTGAA
This sequence comes from Pinus taeda, assembly GCA_000404065.3. Classification (NCBI taxonomy): domain Eukaryota; kingdom Viridiplantae; phylum Streptophyta; class Pinopsida; order Pinales; family Pinaceae; genus Pinus; species Pinus taeda. The sequence goes on along the minus strand of APFE031758896.1, from coordinate 125,984 downwards.
TTTATTTTAAGTTGATCTTTCTTAACAATTTTCCTTTCATGTTCACCACGTGATGTATATATAATTCCTAAAATGCAGTCTAAGATGATAAACTAATGTTTTATCTTCTTTCAGCAATGAAAATCCTAGCTACTAAAGGGAAGAAAGTCAAGAATTTTTTCTTCACCGAGCACAGAGCACACACTAAATGCACAGTCCTAAATCAAGCCAAGCAATTAAAAATGCAAATGCACATGCATGTATTTGTTTTCGGCCTTCTTAATGTGTGAATGATGTTAAGAAAGCTATGTGCAAAACTGAATTACTTTTAAAGCGACAGTACTCAACAAAATTCTTTTTCAAAACGAAGTGAAAACAAGAGAGACACTTTGTGATTTTGAAATGGAAATTGCTTTTCGACACTTTAAAAATTACTAATTCAAATCCTATGCAACAGTAACTATATAATCGACTATCAAGAACAAAGGAATTGCTTTGTAAAACTGAAAACGATAGCTACGACACTTTCAGATCTAGAGACGACAGTTCGACTATGCTACTTTTTGCAAAAGAGAACTAAAAACGATGCACAATACATAACAACATTTATAGTTCTTTGCACTAAGGAGGCGAAATAATGTAAGAGAAGGTGGTTTTCACAGAATTACACTGACTACAGACAGCAAAAATCTTGAATAGGATTGAAAACAGTGAGAAAAATCCACAGTCTGAGGGTAAAGTTAACCCTCCCTGAGCATCGCACCTGTTACACAGTGAACTCAGTATGCAGCGCACCTAATGGCAGGTTCTTCACGTTCGACGTGAGGTTTTCATCATTGGCCTCCGATCGAATGATTCTACGGGTGTTCGACGCCGGCTCACTGATTCGCACGCCATATATTGTACCTATAGTACCTTGAGGGCGATTGTCATTATTGGTGGTACCTCCCGCGTCTATTAACAGTCTTCATCATTGGTTGGTAATCAGACGATGTTCCTGCATGTTCGACTTCGACTCCCATATTCGCATGCTTGAACTTGTACTTTGTTCGGGTCGAGATGGAGCGCAAGACCCTGGATTTTGTCTGTTGAGATCCAAGTTGTGATTTTGTGGATTATTATGATTATTACATGACTCATTCACTGGATGGATGTGAACATGCCCGAGTCTATTTATCGATCCTCACTGGATGGCTGCATCCATACCTTGGATCTAGATTCTTATGTACTCTACTATGGATGGCTGCGCCCATACCACATATATCATGTACTTGAGATATCAGTTGTACTTCTCCACGCAGGTTTTCCAGTGGCACTGTTTTCGGTTGGACATGTTCTTGTAAAGCATTTCACCCCTCTCTCTCTCTCGGACCTCATGCTTTAGGGGGCATCTGTTACACAACAATTTGTCACCGTCCCTGTTACCCCTCTCCCGCATCTTGGAGGACTCATTCCGGGACCTATCAGAAGTGACATGACCTACAAACACTTGCATTACATTCCCCTGAACATGAACTTCATTTGCCCTGAAGACATCTCCTGCTAAAAACCCCTAAAAATAGCCATTTTTTTCCATTGGAGCGGTTCCATAGTGCAGCCCTCGTGCAAATGGGGGAAATCCTCCAAAGAGGGTGTGCCAGTTGGCGCTCTGTCACATAGTCGCACTCGCGCCAACCATAATCAGTGGTGTTTTTTAACAAACAAACGACAGAAGATTCATCCTAACAAATTCCTGGATTGAATCTATCTTGAGTTGGGTGGTTTGGCTACGGGTTTCCATAGAGAGGAAGTGGTTTTACACCTCTCATGGAAGCTTCTTTGATGATATGGCCAATCCCATGATTATTGTGGATGATCCCAACTCCCCTTCCTCCATCTATAAAAGCTTGTCCATTTTCCTTGGCAAGCTAGTTCCAGAGATTCAGAATTGAGAATTGTCAAGTTAACCAAGAGCTTCATGCTACAAGAGCCTTCTTCATTCCATAAGGCCAAATCTAAGTAAGGAGATTCTTGTCCCATAACCAAGGAGAGAGAAGCTTGTTCCTATCCTACCCAAAAAAGCTTTTCAAGACATGTGTTGCTGATCACCCAGCCAAAGGAGGATCTGACGTCAGAACTATGGTTGTATTCTTCTTTGTTTATCATTAATAAACGACTATTGTTATGGTTCCACTCTTATTGTTCTTTGTAATGATGATGAGTTATATCCTTTCTGACTGATATATAGTTGCATCTATTAGATTTTATGCTCGTGTTTGTGTCGTTCTTTGTATGTACAGGTGTCCATTCACGGAGATCATGGGGATCGTGATCTGCCGGAGCAAACGAACGGGAGCGTCAACTCTTCTACAAGAACTAGTGTTGGAATCCAAGTAGGCACTCATCATTGGTCTTTAATTTGCAATTAGTAACTTGCGTGGTAGCATTATATGATTGTTGCTAGACCCAATCTGGGCTAGTAGGGATTGCCTCTCCTTTACTTTTAACGAGTCAAGAGGAATAACTTGGCAATATTTTCATCTTTAAACGGTCAGAAAAGAGCTGAAAGCATACCTCCATTTTTATTCTCTTTAATGAGTCAAAAAGGGAAAAAATACTCGACAGTCTTTTAATATTTTACGAGTCAGAAAAGAGCTTAAAGGTGACGCGTCCTAGAGGAATGAGTAGTATAAATGGTAGCAACTGGTTCTGGCAATGGTGGAACTACTCAAAACATGTAATGGTCAAGAGGCTGGCTAACAAAACCACTCATAAATGCAGTCCCTCAGGAAAGGAAAACAAGCAGGTGAAAGCATATGATTAGGAAAAGAGATGGTGGCGATGGGATGAAAACAACCAAGGCTCATCTAACAGAATTTAGTGGATAAAGATAGCAATCACGAGATGTAAAATGGGTATGGGTTCATTTTTACACAAGCTTGAACAATGGAGAACTCTGCTTGGATTCGGTTTCATGTTTACACAAGCTTGAAACGAAAAACTATGCTTGCTATAAGTTCGCATGCCTCCTCAACACAAAGAACCATTGATGCCTCAATAAATCAACTGCCATTCCATCCATTATGTCATAGATACATTCATCATTAAATTAAAAGTAAAAACATGAGGAAAGCCATACATGGTTGTCGTCATAAAACGCATACATAACCAACATAATAGGGACAAAATTACTCATGAAAGTAAATCCATATAGACCACGTACAATCCATCAAAAATCTCATAGATATACAAGGAGAAGTAACCTTTCATTGATGATGAAAAATCCAAACCTGGGATGGGACTTCCATGTTCCACCCAACCGTAGAATGGCTGAGCCAAATATCTCTTCATCCATTCACCCCCATGCCATATTCCAAGCATGAATGTGGGACCTCATAGAAAACATCAATCAAAACTTATCCAGGGCTTTTAGAGGCCATTGATATCAACCCATCAAATAGTGATTCCACCTCACGGTCGGACATCACAAAACCATCATCATATTGGTCTCCATCCAAGCCTTCTAGGGCTTCGAGAGCATTTGTCCAACCAAGGATTCTAGAACTAGTAACTCAAACCACAACTTATATAGGGCTTCCAAAGTGTTTTTCCAACCAAGGCTTCCAGGACTAGTAACTCAACCCACCAAGGGATTCTAGAGCATTTGTCCAACCAAGGATTCTAGGATTAGTAACTCAACCCAAGCTGTTACAGTGTTTCCAAAGTGTTTGTTCAACCAGGGCTTCCAGAACTAATAACTCAACCCAAGCTAAGGAAACATGAGAACCAACAAAAAAAACAATAAAAGTAAGCCCACAATCACCATGGTTGTCCAAGAAATGGTAGGGCTAGGCAATCCACTGTCAATCCCAGCCATCATCCATGCCAATGATAGATCACAACCAAGAAACCACATGCATATGCAATGCATGCCAAAAATAATGAAGAAATCTTACATGCATGTTGGATTAAGGGGGGTTGACCCAAGTTCCGAGTTATTCATGCCAACCAACAAAACCCTAACTGCTAGCCCTTTTGGCAACAACCAAAGTAGCGCAGGCTATAGTCTAACCTAAAGCAGTATTGGGGGATGCTAGACCCAAGTTTCTATAAACAGAAGCATGTGTGATGGTTTCCTAAGGTTCATATAACTCAAATCTGCCTTAGTGTCAGACCTATTCCTTCCAAGTGTCAGTTATTGCAACTCTACCAAAATGAATTTCAGACCTTTGCGAAGGTACTTGATTGTACTTAACAGGCATAAAAGACTCAGATTCACTACTTTCACGCAATAAATTGTATATTCTAAAGCCTTTATGACCTATATATGTCGTCGCATAAATCTACCCTTTCTGAATAGTTCACTTACGTAGATCTATCTAACAACTTCCTAAGCTCTGTGAAGGTGGTTAATTATACTTATTGTGCATAAATATTACAGATCTAACTGTTTCGCATAGAAATAAAGTATTAATTCACATAAAACAGATCACATAGCAGAGATACATAAACTTTAAAAAAGTAAATAAATAAGGCACAAATGTATGGATTATGCTCAAAACAATCTTTATTAAGATGTAAACATTCAGATACAGACTTCTTATCCATGTGCACCCAGCTGCAAGGGCCCACGCACTCAGTTGCAGACTTACCAAGGTCTCCACGCACTCAGCTGGAGGATCCTTCCCTTTTTTCCCAAGTACAGGAAACATACTTTTCTTGCCTTAGCACCTCACCCTTACAATAATTCTTTACTAAAAGTTATCTCTTTTAATTCCTATGACTAATATATATAGCCTTTTCATTAGAATACCATGGCCCGTGGACCATGGGTGAGTCTCAAAATTGACCTATCACCTACCCATACAAGGGAATAATGCCCCTTTGACTCTTACTTAGCTTCACACTCTGCTTCCATATTTCATGGAGACTTTACATTCTTGCACAAAAACTATTACAAAACTTGACTGACAAAATTTGACCCTAGGGATCCCATCCCAACAACCCCCCAACACAAATATGGTGACTCACCTTCAAGTCACTCAGTTGGCTTCTCCAGTTTGTGGTGGAGTTCACTGAACTCCATCTTCAAGACTTCAAGGTCCACTATTCTATGTATGGTGGCATGCTACACTTCTTCGACCAAATTCTCTATAGTTGGCCCCTCCATCGCGAGGTGCATGGTCCTCTATGTTTGTTGGAAATTCTTCAGCTTCTCTTGGATAGCCAGAGTAATCTGGATCACTTCCTATGTCCATGCTTGAATTTGAGCCTTCAAAACTTTTTATTTTCGATGCAACTCCTCAACCTATGTTTACAACACCTTCATTTCTTATTAACGCGCGAAGCGCTGGAATAGCGCCAAAGTGCACGCAATCGCCCTGATCTCATCAACTTTCATCTATGCCTCTCTGATCTCTTTACCCAATCTCTATAGGTTTGAGTCCTCCTGCAAAGTGGTCCATAGCTCCATTGCATTATCCAAGGTAGACATTTGTTCTCTGATGGCTGCACCACACTGCTCCCTGACCTTTGGCAGGGTAGTCGACTATAGTTTCAATTGTAGTTCCAAGATATTCATTTGAAAATGAAATGTAAATCAGCCTACCTCCTCCTTAGACTGTCGCACTGCAACAACCAATTTCCAAACATTTTCTTAATTACACGCTTGTGTAATTTCTCCTTCTAGGCTCTAGCCTCGCATTGCTAGCTCTTCTTTTTCCTTCAGAGCTTGAACATTTTCAGCGAAGTTCTACTCATTGCTTTTTTTTCACTTTTCTAATTACCAAAAGCACGCAAATCTCTCTGATCCAAAGCTCATTTGAAACCCCCTGATGAAGTGTGTGGAGGATCTAAACTCACAACATGACTAGATTCATACCTGTTAGGACCCTATATTGTCTCTCTTTGACCTTATATTTTGTCATAATATTACCCTTTTCAACCCATATTTGAAAGTCCTTGCTAGTGTTTTGACTCATTCATTCTAAAAGGTATACAGTGACTCTTCTCATTGTTATATGTTTAATTATTTAACACATAATCATGATATCTTTATAATTGATATTTGAAGTTGACTGAGTTGTTGAACAATTAAAGAATGATGTGCAGACCGCATTGTTGAAACTGCCTAAAGCTGGTAGGACTATCTTTTGCAGTTGCTGAAACAGCAGGAACAACACGAATCTTGAAGCTGAAATAGCAAGAACAACATGCAAATCTCAAGGAGACAGTTGAGATTTGCGTACCAGATTTGCAACAACAAAGGAACCTGATCGAACATTGAGGAAACTATTACATTGGTCGTAACGTTCATAATCTAAATTACTGTAACAACATTCTGTTGACGGGAAACTGATTTCCCTATTTTTGTATAAAGGGTTGAACTAGAATCTATAATGAAAATCTTTTGTAATAGATGTCTCCTCTATAAAGAGGAGACATCTACATTAGATGGGGGGATGAACAAGCTGTAACACAAGGATTGTAGTTGAAGGAACGAGACTGAATCTTTTCTGTAATATGGTATATTGACGGATGAATAAAGTTTTGTTCTGAGTATTTCATCTTAGTTTCCGTGTCCTAGGGAATCTTGTGAGAAGGACAGGGCCCACCTTCATCACAAGATTCACCCATTCTCTTTCTGGTGTGTGTTAAGTGCGATTTCTGTTCATACCTTGTTAACAAGTACTATTTTTGGATTTTATTTTACTTTTGCTGAAACTTTGTTTCTATTTTAATCGATTGATGCTATTTTATGAGTGCCTCACCGGTGATTAGGTTTACAGAGTGAATTGGTGAACTAGATAACATAGGCAGGTGCTGAAGGTTCCTACTCTGGGGATAGGGTCCTGATCCTTTATTACAGAACAACCATTGTTTCCTTTTGCATATTTATTCTTTCTAATTAAGTATCAATCTCTTATTAGATATCTGCAATAGAGTATAGTTGTTGTAACACAGAGTAACGATTTAACAGGGTGTGATTTATTTATACTATATCTTTTAGTGCTATTAAAATTGAGTACATACAGTACGTATTTGCCTTTGAAATAATCGGACTTTCCCGGGTTGACAATTTATGTGGCACTCGACTGTTTAATTAGTAAGCAATTAAAGTGACCAACATTTTGGCGCCGTTGCCGGGGAAGGTGACTGAAGATTTTAAGAGAATTAATGATTTTCTTTTAGATGTACAGGATGCATGAAAGGACGCAGGAAAACTAACCCTACAGGCGGCAGGGGCCAAGGCAGAGGAGGAAGGAAAACTTTCATTGATGACATTATTTCAAAAGCTGAAACATCTCAAAAGATAAGTTCTCGGAGGCCACAGACTTGGCACCATCTCGAGATGGATTACGAAACGGAGGGAGTGTTGGGACCAGAAAGGGCCAAAGAGACAGTAGAACAAATCGAGGAGCCAGTGGAAGATATTGAAGAACCGATAGAAGATATTGAAGTTGAAGAACCAATAGAATATATTGAAGTTGAGGAACCAGTTCAGGACATTGAAAGCCCTACAGAAAGTGCTGAAGACCGAGCAAGTGAGACAGGGGAACAACCAATGGATGGAAACAATGAAGGACCCGTTGGTGGGGGACAAAGAGAAGGAGGAGGAGAAAATTCCCTTTCCACCTTGGAATTCCCTATTGGAGATCTTCCTAGAGGGGAAACTCCTATGAAGAACATCCCACTCTCAGCCCTACCTAATTTCCATGGTTTATCATCTGAAGACCCTGATGAATTTCTATTCGAGTTTGATATATTATGGAGGAGCTATGATTATGTTACTAATTCTCAAAATTTAAAGTTATTTCTGGCAACATTAAAAGGAAATGCACTAAGGTGGTTCATGATCCTAGGAAGACATGCGATCACAAAATGTGATCAAATGAAAGAAAAATTCTTGGCCAAATACCAGGACTATTTCCGAACAAGAGAAAGGAAGGAGGAATTATTTAAGAATGTTCAGAAGGAGGACGAGAACTTGGAGGATTTCGTGGAAAGATTACAGTATAATTTGCAGCAACTTGATCATCCGAATATGAGTAAGGATATTCTCAAGTCAATACTGTTAAAAGGGGTACGAGATGACTGCTTAGATATGTTGAATATGCTTGGAAAAGGGGATATATCTAAGGAATCGTATGACGAGATTGTCAACCTCTCTAAGAGATGTTCAAGAGGAGCAGCAAATAGGCCAAAAAGCAGAGATAGTACATACTCAAGAGTCCAGAAATCAGCGAGTGGAGGAGCAACACGGGCTGAAATAGGTAACTTACTTGAAGAATTTAAAATTGAAATGTTAAGCTCTTTTGCTTCACAAATTGATACCTTGCAGGTTAAAAAGAAGTAGGCAGAGGCAAAAGTTGCTTTGCCTATTTTCTACTCTAAATGTAGAGAGAAACACCCACCAAGGGAATGCCCATTGGACAAGGTACCAATTTGCACTATTTGCGAGAAGGACCATGAGACTCAACAATGCCCTTCTTTACTAGGAATAAAAGTAGCACTGCAACCAACTGAAGAAGAAGTTGAAGCAGTTTACTTGCTAACACAGAGGAGGCAATGGAAACCACAAGGACAAGGTACGAATTATAATATGCCATTTAATCGTTGGAATAATCATCCTCCTTTTCAAGCAAATTACCCACCCTTGAATCAAATGCAATAACCACCCTTCAACCAAATGAACTTCCCACCCATGCAGCAACCAAATCCTCCCTTTGTTGATCCTACAATATGGAATGCCTTGGCTCTATAGCAATCTTATTTTAATCAATGGAACCCAAACTGGACAGCTCAACAAATCCCATTTCCAAACCAATTTCCCCAGTATCAGCAATTTCTCTCCCTGCCATCAAATGCTCCACCGAATAACCAGAAAATGAGACCCCAGCTGCCTGTGCAACCGAACCCCAACCCTAATAACAATAAAGCTCTGTAGGTCATTGATATTCAAAACTAGCCTGTTTTCCCTATGCAATGTAATGATATTCATTTGCGCTCTGGGAGAACAATTGAACCCATTATTGTTGACATTACTTCTTCTGACTCTAATAAAGAGGAGACAGGAAAATAAAAATCATCTAATAACAATGCTGGAATAGTTGAGTCATCCTCTAGTAAAACTGCTGAAATAGCAAAGTCGCCATTCCCTGAACGTCTGGCTCTTACCAAGACACTTGAGCCACCTGCTTTTAATCTTTTAGGAGAATTGCAGAATTTATATGTTAAAATTCCACTCTTACAAGCACTTAGAGATGTACCAATTTATGCTAGAACTGTTAGAGATATTTTCTTTAAGAAAACTAGAAGAAAAGTGAAAGATCCCCTCACAGTTCATGTGAGGGGTGATCTAGCTATTTTAATGTCAAGAAAAACCCCTCCTGTGAAATATGGTGACCCTGGTCATCCTACGGTTACAGTACAAGTTGGAAAAACTTTTGTTTCCAGAGTTCTAGTAGATCTAGGTGCTGCTATAAATATTATGACACTTGAAACTACACAGTTATTACAGTTAAAGAATGTAATTAGGGAAACCCCAACCATTCTAGAACTAGCTGACCGTTCCACAATGAAACCAGAAGGAGTTATTGAAGACCTGATAATTTCAGTCGAATCTTGGAACTACCCAGCTGATTTTGTTATATTACAGACTAAAACAAAGTTGGGGGGACATCCATTGATTTTAGGGAGACCTTGGCTGGCTACAGCAGATGCTTTCATCAGCTATAGATCAGGTTCAATGACAATTTCTAACGGATGTGAAACCAAGCAGCTTACTCTTTACGCTCATGCTACACCTATGATTAACAATGATAACTCTGTATGGTTAGACTATGAGGATGATGAGACCCAACCCATATTGACTGTGGACAAGCCTTAACTTTTAAAAATACAACCGAGGATGAACTAATTAGTAATTTTATTTCTGAACCTTCTTCGGTTAACTCTGAAACACATGATCACTTGACTACAATCTTGGAACCTGAATCCTAGAAAAACCTTAAAACCGAAAATTTATCTCAGACATCAGCTGATATCTCCTCCAAGAGTATAACAGTAGAAATTGAGCCTGGAAAAACATTAAATATAAACCCTAACCTAACAAATGCTGAAACACAATAGTTAATAAAGTTACTTCGTGAGAATAAGGAAGCATTCACATGGGACTACACAGATATGAAGGGAATCTCTCCTGAATTATGTAGTCATCATATTTATATTAAAGAGGGGTCTCACCCAGTATGTCAACCCCAGCAACGAATGAATCCCAATTTAAGGGAAATTGTGAAAGAAGAACTTCAAAAATTGCTGAATGTAGGATTTATATATCCTATATCTGATAGTGAATGGTTTTCTCCATTAGTGATTGTACCTTAGAAAAATGGGAAATGGAGAGTGTGTGTGGATTATAGAGCTCTAAATAAAGCCACTCAGAAAGATCATTTCCCCTTACCATTTATTGACCAGGTGCTAGATAATTTGTCACGAAAGAGATTCTTTTCCTTTTTGGATGGATTTAGCATATATAACCAGATCAAGATTGCACCCCAAGACCAAGACAAGACCACTTTTACTAGTCCATGGGGGAAATTTGCCTATAGAGTTCTTCCATTTGGGCTATGTAATGCTTCAACAACATTTCAAAGAGAAATGATAGGAATTTTCTCTGATATGCTTAATGACTCCTTAGAAATATTTATGGATGAATTTACTCCTTATGGTGTGACTTTTGAAGATGCATTACAAAACCTTGAGAAAGTACTTAAATGATGTATAGAAGCACATCTTGCCTTAAGTACTGAAAAACGCCATATAATGATAAATCAAGGAATTGTATTGGGACACTTCATCTCATTCCTAGGAATTCAAGTTGATCCAGCTAAAGTGCAGGTAATTCAGACTCTTCCTATCCCTAAAACACAAACTGATGTAAGAAGTTTTTTAGGACATGCTGGATATTATAGAAAGTTTATTAAGGATTTTTCTAAAATAGCTTCTCCTTTGTTTGTGTTACTTATGAAAAATGTTGAATTCAAGTGGACTGATGGTTGTCAAAAAGCATTTAATGAACTTAAACATCAATTGTCTATAGCTCCCATTTTAAGAGGACTTGATTGGGCACTCCCCTTTCATATATCCTCTGATGCTTCAGATACTGCAATTGGAGCTATCTTGGGTCAAGAAGAAAACAATCTTCCTTATGCTATCTATTTTATTAGTAAAAATATGACCCTTACTGAACTTAATTACACAGTTACCGAGAAGGAATTTTTAGCAGTCATTACTATTAATAAGTTTCGGCATTATATTACCGGTTACACTACTTTTGTTCATACTGATCACTCGACCATTAAGTATTTAATGAAAAAATCAGTTACAAATGCTCGAGTTACCAGAAGGTTATTATTACTACAAGAATTTGATATTACAATTGTAGATCGACCAGGTAAAGAAAATGTAGTTGCTGATTTCCTTTCTCAGATAAAAACTAATGAGAGCACTCCAGTAGATGATTCCTTTCCTGATGAATATTTATTTGCAGTATCTGCTCACTCACCTTGGTATGCAGACATTGCCAATTATTTAGTTGCAGGGAAGCTACCATCACACCTACCACACAGAGAGAAAAGAAAGATCATTCAGCAAAGTGCTAGGTACAGCTGGATAAGTGGGTATCTTTTTCACACAGGACTCGATCAGTAAATTCGGAGATGCATCAAAGAAGATGAACTTTATGATATATTGAAGGCTTGTCATGATGGCCCTTGTGGAGGGCATTTTGCTGATAAAGGAACAACACACAAGGTTCTTAGAATGGGTTATTATTGGCCCTCACTTTTCAAGGGTGCAAAGAAATATGTTAGGGCCTGTGATAGCTGTCAGAGAATGGGCCAGCCTAATCACAGGGATGAAATGCCACTGAACCCCCAAGTAATACTTGAACCTTTTGAAAGATGGGCACTAGATTTTATAGGTCCCATCAACCCTCCATCCAATCAAAGAGTTTATATACTGGTTTGCACAGATTATATGACTAAATGGGTGGAAGCTAAGGCACTCCTTAGAGCTAATGAAGAATCAGTTTTAACCTTTTATTTGAAGAAATCTTTGTTAGGTTTGGATTGCCTAGAGAGCTAGTCACAAATGGAGGACCTCCTTTCAACTCTCATGGCTTTAAAGATACACTTCAGAAATATCACATTACGCATAAAATGACTATGCCTTATCACCCCCAGGCCAATGGGCAGGTGGAAAATACGAATAAAGTCATAGAAGCCATTTTAACAAAAATGGTAAAGGAGAATAGAAGGGGTTGGTTTCAAAGGTTGCCTGAAGAATTATGGGCTTACAGAACTACTTGGAGGAACACTACAGGTTTTTCACCTGATGAATTAGTTTATGGTAAAAGTGTTGTTTTTCCTGTGGAATTTGAAATTAAAATCTTAAGCACTGCTTTAGTTGTTAACCTTGACTTGACTGATGCACAGACAACTAGGTTGCAGCAGCTTCAGGAATTGGATGAAAAGAGGTTGGATGCCATCCATCAAACAACTATGATACAACAGTAAAGAACCAGGTGGCATGATAAAACCATTAAGCATAAACAGTTCCAAAAAGGTAATTGGGCTCTATTGTATGACTCCTGTTTTGAAAATTTTCAAGGCAAATTAAGAACAAGGTGGCTAGGACCTTATGAAGTAGATACTGTTTTCCCAAATGGAGCAGTTAGATTCCTAACAATTGATGATTCTAAAACACTATTGTTAGTGAATGGGTATCAGCTCTGTTTGTATCAACAACCTATTTCTAAAGAGGATTTCAAAGCCACTTGCATGACAGATATACATTATGTCTTTTTGGGGGAGCCTGCTATCCCTCAATGCACTTAGTTTTTGTGTTTATATATTTATTTTTCTTAGATTAGATTTCTTAACTAATAATCCCTGTCAATGGTTGCCATGTTACAATAAACTATTTTGCAGATCTTAGCTTCGGAGGATGGCCAAGAAGAAAAATTTCAATATAGGAAGGATCAAGCTTCGGCTTGGGAAACATTTCCATTTCACTTCAAATCATAATTCATTCCCTCTCACTTCCCTTCAGCAACATTTTCCCACCATCTCCCGTTGCTAAAACACCATTTCCCATTGCTGAAACACCATTTCTCGTTGCTGAAACACCATTTCCCGTTGCTGAAACACCATTTCCCAGTGCTGAAACACCAATCTTTTCCATTTTTCCTAAGAAGCACCAATTTTCCCATTTTTCCCGAGAATGAACCATTACTTTCGATGGATACATATCACTCTTCATTAAAGGAATCAACCGTTCATCCTGATAATTATGTTCCTTCACTATTACTTCCCGTGAATAAAGAAAACATTGTGTATAAAAACCATCATACTTTACAAACCCTTTTTTATAACCATCATCGATATATTAATGATGAGATAATACTTTTCGCGCAACAACCAAAGGTAAAATGTAAAGGTATGCGTGTTTAGGTGTAAATATTAAATTGTAGTTAATGAGAAGATATTGATATGATTGCCGAAATCACCGTACCTTCAACCATATCATTCTAGCCACAGTTGGGGGGGGAATACTGAAATATTGTAATCATTACATGATACGTTGATTACCGTCATTTCTTACTTCTCGTGGCAGTGTCTAGTCACCCCGTCTGTACCTTATCACGTCATAACTTCATTTGCAAGATCCTACTCTATTTCGGCTGCAGCAACTCGGCTTTGCACTCTGCATTTTGCTGAACCAGTACTATGGGAGGAAATGCTGTTAGACATGAACCTGGCTCAATGGCATTATTGGAACTTTACCAGGAGGCATACCAAATCTTTCTGCAAGCAGGATGGGTGGACTATTTCCGAAGGCTTCCGAATTTTGATTCCCAGCAAGTTTTGGAATTCGCATGCAATTTGAGGGAAGGATACTCTATTATCCAAGGAGTGCGAATTCCAGTAATAGAGGAGGATATAGCACGGGTTTCAGGGTTACCAACCAATGTTATTTGTTGGTTCAGACGGAAACACCTCATTCTCAACGCACATCAAGATTTTCTGCTACCAGGGGAGCGCGTCGAATTTAAAGGCAGGGTTGTTGCACTTCGTTCACTACCACCGCCATGGTTGAAGGCTACAGAGTTCGTTAAGCATTACTTCACCTGCGAGGGACATTATCAGGTAGTCTAGCAGCATGACTTTGTGTTATTAAATCATTTAAGACAAGTTCGTTTAATAAATATGCCATACTATCTGCTTGGCTATCTAAAACATATGGCACACTATACCGTGAACGCAAGGCACCCACTCCTCTCCCTCACGCACCATCGTTTGGTTCAACTCTTAATTCATAGAGGCTTTTCCCTACACAATCCTCCTCCCCTTAACAACCCTCCCCAGCAAGCTGATGAAATCCTTCAACCAGCAGAAGAAAACCTCCAGCAAGCTGTCGAAAATCAGCAACCAACAGCTGAAACACCCTAATTGAGCACTAAAAATCCGCAACAGACCCCACCCTTTAGTGAAGCTGAATCATCCACTCCCATCGTCCATATTCCCACCGATAATTTGGATGAAAATATCCCCATTATTATGCTCAAAAGGAAAAGACAAGAGAAAGCTGCAACCCCACTAAAGAAAAGAACTGAGGGCCTCAGTTAAGGAAGCCGTTATTTCTGATAATCCCCCTACCCTAAGGAAAAGTACTTGTAAGAGAAAAACCACTGTTTTTCTTGCTTCCTTACCATGGTGATGAACAAGGACGTCTGCAGCAACTGAGGCCATTACCCCAAATTCCCCACCTATCATTCTAAAATCTCGTATTCTGCCTAGCCCTGAACCCTCACCTTCCTCACCCTCAGGTGCCGAAATGCAGAGCATTCACGATTTTGTGACATCATTTTTTTTCCAAAAGATGCAGCTGCTCCACAAGAACCAGTTTCTGATTCATCTAGAGTAGACACCCAAGACGATGTATGGCATGTGGCTGATACGCAAGAACCAGCCACTGACTTAACAGGTGTTACACAAGAACCACCTGTTGGGAAACAAAAGGAAGACGACCTAGATGTGGTTGTTACACAAAAACCAGTCACTAACCCAATAGGTGATACACAAGAACCACCTGTTGAGGATGTAAATGATGAAGTTTCCACCGAACAACAATCCTCCCATCCACTAGAACCTGCAACTGCTATAGAAGGCCCGGTTAGTTTAACCTCCCTTCAGGAAGAAAACGAGTTTTTGAAATCTGAAATTAAGGCTTATCAATAAGGGCTAACAAGGGCAAGGGAAGCTTATGAAAAGGAACTCAATCTATACATGTTAGCTCAGGTAGCATCTGCAGCTAAAAGGACTTCATAAAAGGATCAATACAATGAATACATGTGCAGTGAATGTGGTGATCTCTATTCTCGAGCCGGTTATAAGATAGTCGAAGTTCCGTTGTCTGGAGCTAGTCTAGTATCTCCTCTTGTTATAGTTAAAAAGGAGTACCTTGCTATTACACAAGAACCAGCAGGGTCTTCAAGGATCTTGGAGGAAGAAATCAAACCACCCTGGCCTACCCTTGTTGTTACAAAGAAGAAACTAGTACCAAAGTATTTTAAGACTGTGGCTACCCAGACTAAACCTCGATGTGTTAGCAATGCTCACACCCAGACCTCCAGTTTTCAAGAACTAAGCGACACATGGAAGACAGAGTATGATCTCTCACAAGGAAATTCATTTCAGCAACAGAAGTCATTATGGTTCAACTATGCATACATAAATTGGGAAGTTCTTGAATAGTCTCGTGCACAACACAAGGAAAACAAGAAGCTAAAAACCAGACTGTCCCTTATCTTTGACTTGGTCCAAAGGTTACTTGCCACTAGGAAACCATCTTTTAACTATTCTGTGTTTTTGAGAGAATGCTTAGCGTTCCTCCAAGTGAAAGCAATCAAGGATGGATGACCCCACCAGGTGTCTACACCTCAGTAATTTATTGAGACCTTTGCAGAAGCATCGAATAGTGACCAGAACTTGTTGTGTGAACTCTATCTTCACAATGAGGATATGCCTGAAGATAGGAAGCTTAGTTTAGTTCCTCTCGTTGGTGATATTCAAATAAGAGCCTTCATTTCTTTCTTTTCTAATCAGCTTACTTGGAAAAATGCTTTTATGTCAGCAACACACAATGAGGAGAACTGTCTTCTCTAGATCCGAGCTGAGCCACAAAATGTCATTGTTTTTATCGCCGAACATCAACGAATTCTACGAGATCCAGGCATGACTGACCATATCAAAAAAATACAGGCAATATCCTTGGAAGACTGCCAATACTATGTCAAAACTAAGGGAACTCTAGCTATAAAAGCAAATAATCTATTTTGGGAACATTGTCCTAATGAGAGACGGGAGTACCACCCCTTTAACCCTCTCAATCTTCAGGAAGAAATATCACGAATACTTATTTATGTTAAATGTATTCGACAGTGTGCTGAGGAATGGATTGGTTATCACTTTCACTTCCCTCTTCTATGGCTACCTGGACAGCAATACAAGGCTCAGTTCAAATTGACCAAAAAGGAGGAGCTTGCAACATGGAAAAAAGTTCTGAGTGTCCAAGGGTTCAGAGACACGGTTGACAACACTTTCTATAGTTACTGCATAAGCAATTTGCACTATTCATCCCAGTATTCCGACTCAGATTCAGAGTAGAAGTTGCATGCAGACATGCAACCCTTGCAGTTGGGGGGGATGTTAGGACCCCATATTGTCTCTCTTTGACCTTATATTTTGTCATAATATTACCCTTTTCAACCCATATTTGAAAGTCCTTGCTAGTGTTTTGACTCAATCATTCTAAAGGTATACAATGACTCTTCTCATTGCTATATGTTTAATTATTTAACACATAATCATGCTATCTTTATAATTGGTCTTTGAAGTTGACTGAGTTGCTGAACAATTAAAGAATGATGTGCAGAGCGCATTGTTGAAACTGCCTAAAGCAGGCAGGACTATCCTTTGCAGTTGCTGAAACAGCAGGAACAACACGAATCTTGAAGCTGAAACAGCAAGAACAACATGCAAATCTCAAGGAGACAGTTGAGATTTGCGTACCAGATTTGCAACAACAAAGGAACCTGATCGAACATTGAGGAAACTATTACATTGGTCGTAACGTTCATAATCTAAATTACTGTAACAACATTCTGTTGACGGGAAACTGATTTCCCTATTTTTGTATAAAGGGTTGAACTAGAATCTATAATGAAAATCTTTTGTAATAGATGTCTCCTCTATAAAGAGGAGACATCTACATTAGATGGGGGGATGAACAAGCTGTAACACAAGGATTGTAGTTGAAGGAACGAGACTGAATCTTTTCTGTAATATGGTATATTG
>APFE031758896.1:78652-108491 GCA_000404065.3 Pinus taeda | reverse complement strand
TGATTAGGTTTACAGAGTGAATTGGTGAACTGGATAACATAGGCAGGTGCTGAAGGTTCCTACTCTGGGGATAGGGTCCTGATCCTTTATTACAGAACAACCATTGTTTCCTTTTGCATATTTATTCTTTCTAATTAAGTATCCATCTCTTATTAGATATCTGCAATAGAGTATAGTTGTTGTAACACAGAGTAACGATTTAACAGGGTGTGATTTATTTATACTATATCTTTTAGTGCTATTAAAATTGAGTACATACAGTACATAGTTTCCTTTGAAATAATCAGAATTTCCCAGGTTGACAATTTATGTGGCACTCGACTGTTTAATTAGTAAGCAATTAAAGTGACCAACAATACCCACACCCTTGATCTTTCCAAGATGAGCATTGTCTTCCTCCGACTTTGCACGCAATGACTCTTCTGGCAAGGGAATGAATCTGAGGTCCAAAGTTTGTTCTGTTTCCATTATGCTCTCACTCATGCGCTACAGGCTCGCTTGAACCCCGCTTGCTTGTCCTATGCTTGCCTGAATACTCTGCTTGCATCTGCAACTCGCGTAGATCCTTCTGGATGCTCCCCAACATTTGCATGTACTATTGGTCGAACTGTTGCCACAGTTCCATTGTTGTATCTCAAACCTTGTTCCCGTTCTCATCCAAGTCCCCTTTAATAAGGACCATTGGATCTGCATGTGCCTATTTGTCCAATTTTTTCTTTTTCCTTGGTATGGTAGTTGTCTCCCTTTGTCGCTTTGACAACCTGAAGGGAGTGCTCTACTTGTCACCCCCGCCTCTTTCCTGCCCGGACTGATCCTTCCCTTCAATATGTTAGGAAGCCAATGCTTCTACTTCTATTGTGCCTTCTTTTGCAGTGTTCACTTTATCAAAAGCTACCTTAGCAACAACTAATTTAGCAACAACTTCTTTTTTCTTCTGCTCGACCAACTCCCACCCTGCTGCTTGTGCTACTTCTTTCCACTTATGCACAGCTGTCATCTGCACAGAAGATATTTCTCCGCCTTTGCTGGTACCTATGCCAAGATCTTTGGGTTATCGCCACCCTGCTGACCATGGCCCCACAATCTCCTATACATGAGCCTCCGTTACTAGGTATGGAAACTTGTGCCATATCTTCTTAGGGTATCGCCCTGCGTGGACAGATACATTATGAAAATCGGACTTAAATTCTGCAAAGTCCCATAACTGCTCAAACAAGGTTGTAGATAACCTTGGCCTCTGACTTATCACTATGCAGAGATCCATCTTGACCAAAATCTAGAAGACCTTTGACTCTATGATCCTCTCGAGATCCTTTGTTTCCCAGAGAAAAGTGAACTTCACTGCCTTCGGTAAGTCCTCATCCTGCGAAGGGAACCGACTATCCTTCGGTAGTTGCCATGCAACTAATAAAATTAACAACAAGATCTAGGCATAGTGAAATGCCTTGCTTTCCTCTTGTGCTTCACAACAATTAGCTAAACATTCCTTGCAAAGGTACTGCGCCTAGTTGTACTACAGCCCCTTTGTGCACTGTGTGGCCAACGAAACTACTGGCACCAGAACCTCATCCTCGCAACATTTTCTCATGACCTTCCTTGCCAAAATCTTAGTGGAAAACTACACCACTGGGTTTGCAGTAGAGTGGATAGAGTATCCGCGCGCCTTGTTGACCAATCCATATTCAATTTTAATTTTATTTGCAAGTTCCTTCTCCTTGATTTTACCTCCAAATTATTTAGCTGGATCTAGGGAAGCTTCGTAATTCTATGGATGAGCATGTATGTTATCAAGATGTGCTTGCCTAACCACAAACACCCATCGTGCACCAACACTACAAATTGGCACACAAAGACAATATTAACAATTGATCTGTGAAAGTGTGGCATACATAGCATATGTAGCAATCCTGCCTGCTCGATGCGTTTTACCCATTTCATCGGTTCCAACCATGTGACCCTAGTCTCTTCATAGTAAATCTTGGTCATTTATTTATTGGTGGGAGAAAGAGGAAATTTCTCATGGTTTACAAGATCTCGATATTCTAGTTTTAACACAGAGATTAACGCTAAGAGCACACCTTCAAATACCACTTCTTCTGGCAATAGCGATGTAGAGATCGTGAACTTGACTGAATCTAGGTCCTTTGTTACCTTTTCTCTCCCTTTCCGCTGAGAAAAATACACCGAGAGCCTAGTGAGAGGATCACCCTCATCAGCATCCAATTCCTCAACTCCATTGTAGAGTTCTTCTGCATCCAAATCCACGGTTTGCTCCAGGTACTTTTCCTTGTTCTTTCTCTCTTTCTGTCAAACCTCTGTGGGGTTCTTTCTCATTGACTACCTCACCGGTATAGGTTGTGGTTTCTTCTACTTCTCCTTAGTAGCCGATTGCTTCGGCCTAGGTGACCTCGGTGCCATAGGCATAAATGGTGTAGCTTCAATTGACACAAATTTAGGGGCCTCTGCTTGAGAGACAACAGCTTCAGAACTTACAAGCTCAGCCATATGTTCAAGGATAATCTTCTAGCTATATTCAGTGAGTTTTGTGAATGTCGGGCTTACAACGAAATCCTCCCAAGTTTTTCGATTCATAGAGAGAAAACAAGAGGTATTATATGCAACCTTCAGAAATAAAAGTGTTCTTTGACAGACCAACATGCCAAATTTATAAGCAATTTCAAATTCAAATCCAACTGTTCCCTCCATTTTCTGATCATAAATGCATATTTGACAACAGATCTCCAAATATTTTCTCCACAAATTTCGCCTACCCACTCCTCCTAACAGTATTTTTGCTATCCAATCATGAACAGTGACTTCAAAGACTACTTTTGGACCTGGCTTCACGGCACCAACCCCCATGGTGCAGCTCATCCATCGTTGCTTCATCTGTCACAGCTTTTTTTGTCGCAAATTATTTTGTTGTACCCCTTACATCTGTCAGAAACCTCCTTACCCTGTTCTCCTCTTCTTTGGGCTGTGTATTTTATAGTCTTGCTCTCCCTTGCAACTGCTTGGAGTGCTAAGATTGTCCTCCTACCATATAGTCATTGCACAGGGGAAGGATCCCCTGTATACAATTTCAACAGACTACCATTCACCCTACCCAGGGATAATTCACCATTCAGCATTGCAAGCTTAACTGTGCCTCCATATTTGATTTCCTTAACAACATACGGCCTAACCAATGCATTTGGAATTTTCCCGGAAACTTTGTGAACTTTCTATCATACATTAGCATGAGATCATTTACCTTGAAGGTGCACAACTTAATATGCATATCATGCCATGTCTTCTCATATTTGTTCTACACTTGCTGGTGAAATCCTACAAGAAATCGGTCCTCTTCCAACTCCATCAAATACGCGATTCGTTCCTCTAGGGTCTCGCAATCCATCATCTTTGTCAAAGCCGCAATGCACAAGCTTGGAAAAATATATTCCACAGGCATCACTGCCTCGATCCCATAGACCAACCTAAACAGAGTTTGGCCTGTCAATGTTTTGCACGTCGTCCTCTATGTGCATAGAACCGTTGGGATGCGTACATCCCAATCATTTCTCTTCATGCTACAAACCTTGGTCAATGCATTCTCTAGAATCTTATTGAATGCTTCCACTATACCATTGGCTTGGCGGTGATAAGCCATACACTTTTGATGGTATACCTAGAATTATTTGAGCCCTTAGGGCACCCAAACCTCCTTAAGATGTATTCAAATAGGAACTTCATAGCAGTAGCAGGAATACAATCTTTCACTGGCTGTGCTTCTACCCATTTGGTTAAGTACTCCTTTGTGGTAATAATATACCATGCACCTGTCTTCCTTCTTAGTGGTTGGATCAGATCAACAAAGTCAATTTCCCATTTGTCAAATACCTGTAATGAAACCTGAGGGTTTAATCGCAGTTCATCTCTTCGTGAAGGCTTGCCTGTCCTTTGATAAGCATCACATGCTTTACAAAATACCTTAGAGACTTTATACATTCTAGGCCACCATAACCCTGCATGCAGAATCTTCTACGTGATCACTCTACGTGCATAGTGTCCTCCCGCCACTCCTCCATGTGCTTCGGCGAGGATATAAGTGCACTCAAACTCTGAAACATATCGACGCAATATTTCATCTGTCCCCATCTTAGACAAATGTTCTGATATAACAAAAAAACCACAGTGTGGACCACCAGTTCCTTCTTCTGTTGAGTAGAATACCTATTTCAAGCTGTGCCAATAGTCAAAAACTAAATTATATCTTCAAAATGTTCATCTGCAATGTGCACAACAAAACGTTGTGCATCCAGAAATCCCTCTTCCAAGTTGGTTGGTTCTTCACATGTCTCAATCTGGCTTAGGTGATCTGGTCATGTGTTCAACCATCCAAGCTTCACTATTACTTCAAATTCATACTCTTCGAACAACAACAACCACCTATAGATTCCCCCCCAACACAGGCTTGTTGACCAGGTACTTGAGGGTGGAGTGATCTATGTACATTTTGAAGTGTGTGCCCAATAAATAATGTCAAAAATTTTGCAGTGCATAGACCATCGTTAGCCCTTTGCACTCTACAATGGAATAATTATTTACGGATTTTGACAATTTCCTACTAGAAAATAGTATTGGATGATCAATATCACCTTTGCGAGGATGGGTTAATACCACACCCAAAGCAATACATGAGGCATCTACATGCACATGGAACTCTTTCTTCCAATACGAAAATACTAAGATGGGCATAGTCACCATATTGTCCTTTAACACATCCAGACTCTATTGACATTCCTCATCTGAACAAAAGGTCATATCCTTCTTTAATAGTTTCTTCATCAGCGTAGTTATCTGGGCATAATACTTGATAAACTTCCTATAATATCCTGTGTGGCCCAGCGTCGTGTGCAACTACTTAACATTCTTGGGAGCTTCTAAATTCAAAATAACTGTTATCTTCACAGGGTCCACCATCAATCCCTGCTTGCATACTACATGGCCTAGCAAAATTCCCAAAGGCACACAAAATATACGTTTCTTCAAGTCCAGAGAAATCTTGTATATGCAACGTATATTTAGCATAAAGTGCAGACTTGCAACATAGCGCTTTACCAATCCAAGAACAATCCAGTCATCAAAATATACCTCCAAGAATTTATGAATAAACTCCTTAAATGTCGCGATTACTACTCTGGAGAATATTGTGGGCTCATTCTTCAACCCAAATGGCATTACTGTACACTAAAAGCAACCCCAATCTTTCATGAAGGTGGTCTTGTTGTCGTCCTCCGGTGTGATCTTTATTTGATGGTATCCTGACAACCCATCAGTGAATGAATATGCCTCTTGTCCTCCAACATTTTCTAAAACTTCATCTGTGAATGGTGTCGGAAACGAATCATGCACACTTGCATCATTCAGCTTCCTCAAATCTATGCATATCCTAATTTCACCCTGCTTCTTATTTTCCTAAACCACCATGGGGCTCACCCAATCAGATTTTTCAACAAGTTCAATAATTACGGCCTTCAGCATATTATCAAGCTCTTTGTGCACCTTTTCTTTATACTTCGGATTGAGATGATAAGGTCTCTGCTTGAGGGGCTTCGCATCAGGTTTCAAAGTAATTTTCATAACGACCGAGTCTCCTACAATACCTTTCAGGTCCAAGAACTTTGTTGGGAATAGATCCTAGTATTCGTGCAACAATTCGGCCCCTTTATTTATTGTATCTTCATCCCAATAGTCTCCTATCTTTGCGAACTTAGGCTCTGCATCAGATCCAATATTTATTTACTGGGTTTTTAGTGGCTCTGTTACATCAGGGTTCTCTATTTAAGGCCCTTCAACCTCATGCTGACCTTTAGTTTCTGGAATGTTGATTTTTCTGGGATCATCCTCCCCTTCTTCAGCAGTCATATTGTAGTATTCCAATGTGTGGCACATCTGTGTAGTGCAGTATGGTTGTACCCATTCCGCCGACTCTTCAGACATTTTAAAAATAGCGGCCTTAATCTCTTGTAGTGCTTCATCAATACATTTGAACCCATCCTCAAATCTACAGGTTAATAAGAAGCTTTCCTGCAGAATGTCCCATTCAGTCGTTCTGTGGTCTAGATCTGTTTCTAGATACCAATTCATAGGTATAGTGTCTAAGTTATGGCAAAAAACATGAACCCACTCTAGTTGAGGTTCTTCACCCCAAGCTTTAGTCCATCATGCTAAATGTTTGCATGGGTTGTCCTTCCCATAATACTTCTCAGTCATCTGTGTGTTAGCATATCCAAACTGCAACTTTATCATCCACTTATATTCCTTCCAACCAGCGAAACTCTCCTTGTGTGTACCCCACCATTAGGCAGGTGTAGCATGCAGTGCCAATTCAAGGGTCTAGAATCGATGCTCCTTAGGAAACTCCCTTTCAAATTCATCCAAAAAGAGATTATCATCATTCAAATCATAAGTGTGTGGAAGCATCATTACCTCTGTAGATACGCATCGTAGTGATTTTGTCATCATATTACAACGCAATGTAGATACTTCATGCAATCGATTCTACAAGTGCTCAAGTTCTTCATCTAAGTTTGAGGTGCAGGAACTATGCCTATCCCATTTAATTCATCCGTCGATCGTAGGATTGATCCCATCTTCGTCTTATGTCATGATCTTGTACATTTAGTGTAGATTATCATCATCCTCCACAAAGTAGTCGCGAACAAGTTCAGTATAGCGCCCTCCTTCAGCGGGGTCTAGTGGCACAATAACCCTGAGCACCTCCCTCTCAAAGGTCATATTCCACTTCTTCAGATTAATCACCATATCCATGTTAGAGGCCCAATCAATTCCTAACAACGCATGATACGTATTGATGTCATCTACTATTTCTATTACTTCAAAATCCAACAGAGCACTTGCTCATTCAATATCGACTATTACCCCATATAGGCACCCCATAGGAATAATCTTCTGCGGATTGGCCATGCGTAGCTATATATGAGACCATTGCAGTGCAAGTCTTCCCATCCTTTCCCAAGTCTGTTTAGGTAGCACATTTGCATCAAACCCCAGATCTAATATTACTTGGTCCATTTCATACTCTGTTAACTGCACAGTCAACCTCATCTCACGGCCTGTCCGCTTATTATGCTTACCTAGCTCCCTTATAGCATGCTTTTCCAAATGAAGCTTAATTTTTCCTACACAATTGTCTATTAGCTCTTGGATTCCTTCTACTGCCTTCTTATTGCACAACAAATTCATACAAGTTTTTAGGAAAGTAGCTAACAACGAAGGATCCACATCTTGCACTTCATTGTTCCCTGCTGATTTATCTTAACTTCCAAATGTTGAAGAATCAGCGGAGTTCTTTTTAGGCTCCATAAACGTTTATTTAGCCTGGTTGAGGTCAAACTCGACTTCCTTTTGAGCAGCCTTGCACACTCATCCTTTGGTCTCTAGTTGTTTTCCCTTATCTTCACCCATGGCCATACCACTGCGCATCACTATATTAACACTGAGATATTCTTCGTGTGGTTCTGACCTCATCATTTGGATATTCTGCGTAGGTTGCTAGGTCTGTGTCTTCTTTTCTTACATCTTTGCTATAAGGATCGAGCAATCTTTTATCACATGATCGAATTGTCTGCAATATTGACAAGATGGATTTTTTGGGTTCTGACAGTCGCATGCAAAATGTCCAGCTTCAACATAGTTATAGAAAATAACTTTTCCATGGCCTCTACCAGCCCCTTCTCCTCTTCCTCTTCCTCTTCCATGACCTTGGAATCCTCTACACACTACACCTATTCCTTGATCCAAAGGTCGAGTTTCTACCTGCATTTAGTAGGTAGGGGTCCTATCCATCATTAGTTCATAGCTTCAAAAATGGAGCTCATCATGACCTACAGATTTGCATAAATTGAAAAACAATTGATGAGGGGTCTGTACAAACTTATGTAGCAGATGAAAATTGTCTGTCACATGCTATCCTATAAATTGAGAAATAGAACACCATGGCGCTACTCCTGTGCTCGGCCCAACAGTATTTTCTAGCTTCACGGGGACAAACCCCCCCCCCCCCCAAATAATGTAGTTCTGATAAATTGGGAAATGGTCCTTATCATGCCCATGGCCCTTGCATTTCAAGAACCAAACTTTAGCACGCACCTCAAGCTGGGTTTCCTTCAACTTATTCAGGCTCTGCAACTCCAGGTGCATACTTGCTAGCTACAAGTGAATATGTTGTACTCCAATTTTGTATCTTATATTGGTCAGGCTTCTAATCTCATCGTGATCTCCACAGCTTCTTCTTACATTGCTATCTTTTTTTGTGATAATGGTAATCTTAAGTAGGGAAACAATGAAGCAATGTACCAGTATTTTTGTTGCTCATTTATGATGTTCATATTATCCTGTCGAATCAATCATTTTAAAATTTGATCAAAATCCCACGAGGATTCATTCACCACTTGACTTATCTCCTTAAACTCTGTAATATACTACGCCTAAGATTTAGGCTTCTTAAACTTGCAGTTCAACACTTGCTGAGTATCTACCAATATCCATGCCAGGAAATAAGGAACATAAATCCAGTAGCCCAAACAAGATGCCCGTGATCTTAACGATACTTGATATACCAGGTCATCACTCTATCCTGCAACACTGTGACCAGATGCACTTTCTTTAGATTATCATCAGTGATCTACTATGCTATCCACACAGCATATACAATGAACCAGAACTATTCAGGGTCTTCACTTCCTACCCCTTTAAAGATTGACATCTTCATTTCATTCACAATGTTGAAAGGTGGAGGTGGAGGTGAAGGCATAGGTGAAGGTGTAGGTGTATATGGTGGAGGTGGAGGTGGAGGTGGAGGTGGAATGGATGGATGAGGTATCCATGAGATACCCTGACTTACCAACTGCAGCACACTTTATGGTGTATTCAGAATCATTCCTTCATCGTCACTTGAAGAGGATCCCAAGAGCGGACTATATTCAGAGCTTGATTCTTCGTTCCTTCTAAAATGTTTTCCGCTTCACGTAGTCCCAAACATCAAGGTAATGGAATAACCCATTTTACACACAATAACATCTTAATCCAAGTTTTTAGATATCGTAAGTACTTACCTCATGGTCCATTGAAGAATCTGCACTTTGCATCACTGTAACTGACAACTGTATCAATCGCGAACTCAGTCACAAATGCTCTGAGTGTTTGATCAATCCAGTGATCAATGACCCATGTGATGTTGTTTTCTGAAGCTTCTAAGCGCCTCACCAGTTATGGAGTCCAAACAATAGGGTCATCAAGTCTCCATGTACCCTCATTGTTTGCTGATCTAAATAGCCACTCATGTAATTCGCTAGGGAAGAAACATAAAAAGTTCTTAGTTTCTTCTGAGTATAGGTATCTACTCAACCATTGTTCCTTAGACAACCATGGGTTTTTGTTCTCTTGAGCTATGAACGCATGTTCCTTTCAATCAAGCCACTTCTCAATTTCTTTCTTAGTAGGGAACCACTTATTCGACATCACACATCCCTCAGGTCGATCCCAGTCCCGAAAATGGAACCATTTGTTGGCTCAAGGGGGCTTGACCCAGGTTTAGAGTTATTCACGCCAACCAACAAAACCCTAACTACTGGCCCTTTCGGCAACAACCTGCGTAGCATAGGTTGCAGTCTCACCCGAAGCAGTATTGGGGGATGTTAGAACCAGGTTTCTACATGCATAAGCTTGTGTGATGGTTTCTTAAGGTTCATATAGCTCATATTTTCCTTCGCGCATACCTATTCCTTCTGACTGTTAGTTACTGCAACTCTACCGAAATGACCTTCAGACCTTCGCGAAGGTACTTGATTGTACTTAACAGGCATAAAAGACTCAAATTCACTACTTTCACGTAATAAATTGTATATTCTGAAGCCTTTATGACCTAGATCTATCTTCGCATGGATCTACCCTTTTCAAATAGTTAACTTACGCATATCTATCTAACAACTTCCCGAGCTTCGCAAAGGTGGTTAATTATACTTATTATGCATAAATATTATAGTTCTAACCATTTTGCACAAAAATAAAGCATTAATTCACATAAAACAGATCACAGAGTGGAGATACATAAACTTAAAAAAAAGTAAATAAACAAGGCATAGATGCACATATTCGGATCAAAATAGTTTGTATTAAGATGTAAACGTTTAGATACAAAATTCTTATCCCTACGCACCCAGTTGTAGGGTCTCACACACTCAGTCGCAGACTTACCAAGGTCTCCGCATACTAAACTGCAAGATCCTTACACCTTTCGCCCAAGTACGGGAAGCATACTTTTCCTGCCTTAGCACCTTGTCCTTACATTAATTCTTTACAAAACATTATCTCTTAGACTCCCTATGACTCAACTATATATAGGCTTTTCATTACAATACCATGGCCCGTGGACCATGGGTGAGTCTCAAAACCGACCTATCACCTACCCATACAAGGGACTAATGCTGCTTTGACCCTTACTTAGCTTCACGCTTCACTTCCATATTTCACGGAGAATTTCAATTATTTCACAAAAACTATTACAAAACTTGACTAACAAAATTTGACCCTAGGGATCCCAGCCCAACAATGCAACTCGGCACGTGCAAGAAAATCTTATGTAGTTGTTGATGTCGATGCCTTCTTGCACTTTCCTTCTCTTCCTTTGCCTTCTTTCTCCAAGAATCCAAGTATTCCACACCCTCCAAGAGTGCTCCAAGAGAACTCTAAGTATCCAAGATTATGTGAGAGAGAGAGAGAGAGAATAATGAGAGAGTTCCAACACTAAACTGACAAAAGGTTATCAACAGATCCTCATAAGCCTTTTTTTAAATGAGGCCTCTATTTTCTTCATTTTCCATTATTTTCCTTCTTTTTCCTCCTCACATGCAACCTATGACCTTTCACCTTATTTTTCTCTTAATTTCCATTATTTTCATAAATAAATGTGCCAAAAATTCATTTTTTCTTTTTAATGCCTTAGCCATTTCCTTTGCCAATTTCCTTAGCCATAAAATATCAAATGAACACCCCCTAGGATGTCTTGCCCAAAATTTAGCTTGGAATAAGTGTCCCATCAACCGTGGTTATCTTTTTTAACTTTTATTACATGGAATTTTCACCAGGGCTATGACAATCAACTACCACCATGATGACACTCTTTCTGTCAGACTTTTGTAAACTTGTGATAAAATCCATTGAGACCTCCTCCCAATGCTAACTTGGAATGGCTAAAGGTTGTAATAGACTCGGGGTCTTAATTGTCTCAACTTTATTTTGTTGGCAAACCATCCCAAATAGATTTAAGACCATCTCAAAAAAATTCCTTCTTGACCCTTTGGTAAGTTTTAAAAAATCATGAGTACCCTCCTAAGGTAGAGGTGTGAAATTCCAAAAGAATATTTTGTTTGAGTTGGGAATTCTTACAAAGATATAAGTGATCTTTGTACCATAATGAATCATTTTTCCAGTGAAATGTATTAGATGTACTCTGATATTGCTGCAACTTTTGAATGAGTCTCCACACCTCTTCATCATTCTTCCATTCATCCCTTTCTTATGTTATCCACTCGGGTTGGATAATGGAAATAACACAAAGCAATGCTTCCATATCCTTATCCTTTCTTGAGAGTGCATCTGCAACAACATTTTGCTTCCCTTTTTTTGTAGATGATTTCAAATTCATAACCCAACATCTTTGTGACCCATTTTTGCAATCTTTGTTCCAAAAATTATTTAATACTATCATAATTTTTTTTACCTTGAAGTGTCTTCCCAATACATAAGGTTTCCATTGTTTAGTGCATGTAGTATTTCCAACATTTCCTTCTCATATATAGGTTTTTGTAAATACTTTCCTCTGATTGGATTACTTTCAAAAGTAATTGGTATTCCTTCTTGCATTAAAAAAATGCCAAATCCATTTCCCGAGGCAACACATTCCACAATAAAGTATTTTGTGAAGTCTGGCGTAGCTAAGACTGGTGCTTGGAACATTTCCTCTTTAATATGTTCAAAGGCCTTAGTTTCTTCTGGAGTCCAATAAAATGCATCATTATTTAGTAATCAGATGTTAGAGGTGCCACTATTCTCCCATACCTCTTAATAAACTTGTGATAATACCTTGTCAACCTGAGAGATCCTTGAAAATGGTTTATGGTTGTGGGGTTTTCATTCCTTAATGGATTTAATTTTATTTGGGTCTACCTTAACACCTTCATGAGATACAATATGACCCAAATATTCCACCTTCTGTACTCCAAAGAAACATTTGAAGGTTTTTTCATATAATTGTTTCTCCTCCAATAGTTTGAACACCCTGTCAACATATTGAACATGATCCTTCCAAGACTTGTTGTAGATTAGTATATCATCAAAAAATACTAACACGGAATTTCTAAGGTAGGGTTTGAAAATGGAATTCATCAAACCTTGAAATGTGGAAGGTGCATTAGTAAGGCCAAAAGGAATGAAAAAAATTCATAATGAACCTCATGAGTTCTAAATGTTGTTTTCAAAATGTCTTCATTCTTCATCCTAATTTGATGATAACCTAAACGAAGATCTAGCTTGGTGAAGTATATTTATCCATGTAATTCATCCAAAAATTCATCAATGATAGGGATAGGAAATTTATCTTTAATAGTGAGCTTGTTGAGCTCCCTATAATCTGGACACATGTGCCATGATCCATCCTTCTTGTGCACTAATGCTACTGGAGTTGAGAAAGAAATTTGACTAGGTTGAATTATACTGACCTCTAGCATTTTTGAAACCATACGTTCAATTCACTCTTTTGGGCATATGGATATCTGTAAAGTCTGATGTTTTGAAGAAAACTTTTTGCAATCAAATTAATAGCATGATCATGATCACAAATAGGTGGGAGGCCTTTGGGAGTCTCAAATACCTTGGAATGATTGTCAAATACTTTTTGGAGATATGGAGAAATAGATGATTTTGATGTTTGAACCTCTAGTGAGCATAATTGTGCAATTACACCCTATAGTTCTTTATTTAGAAGCTTTGTCATGCCATTAGAGCTGATTATCTTTCATGGTTTCCCTCTGATACCAATTAATTCAACTTCCTTTCCTTCCCATTAAAATTTCAAGAAAAGTTCTTGAAAATTAAAAGCTATTGTCCCCAAAGATTGTAACCATTGGACTCCTAATACAACATCAACACCACCCTTTAGAATGAAAAGAATTGGACTATTCAATACATATTCCACCATGGATAGCTTGATATTATGGCACTTTCTAGAGAAATTTATATTTCCTCCATTTGCAACCATCACTTGACACTCTAGTGTTGGATATAGGAAGCAATTCAATTCCTTGGCTATCTTAGAATGAATAAAATTATTGGTACTACCCGAATTAATCAACATTGTTTCCATTTTCTTCTTGATATATGTCCTTCTATATTAAGAGTTTTAGGAGTGGTAATTCCTATCAATACATTACAAGATATGGTCAGATTCATTTCTTCTTTTTCTAAGCTTGGTTCTTGGTGTACATCCTCTTCTTTTCGACATTTATTTTTCCTTTTCTTCCTCCTATTCACAATCTATGTAAAATAATTTCTTCTCGACACACTTATGACCGTTAGTGTATTTGTTATCACAACCATAACAAAGAACTTTTTCACTTTTTCCCTCCAATTTTTGTGGTGTCAATCTTGTAGGTTGTGAAAGGCTAGGAGCAAAAAAACTTCCATCTTTATAGTTGTGAGCGGTAGACTTCCTTGTTGCCATAATTTTTCTTTCAAATTTTCTTTCCACCTCGAATGCCTTCTCTAATGAATCAAGTTCCCAAAGGAAAACCCCATGTTGGATGTTATCCTTTAAAGTCCCTATGAAGACATCAATCTTATGCTCATATGGAATATCATTTACCCTAATATTTAATTTTTGAAAGTCCTCAATGTGCTTCGCTATTGAACCCTTTTGTTTGAGATTTATCTATTGGATAAAGAAGCTATTACTCTTTCTATCCTCATAATGTGCTATCATTTCCTTCATAAAAATTGACCAAGTGAAAAGTGGTTTACAAGAACAAAGCCATCGATACCATACAAATTGATTGGATTATATATATAAATATTAAATGCATACCTTTTGAGTGTGTTGCACATTATGGAGATCAAACTATTGCTCCATCTATAGTGTCCATGTTACCGGATCCTTGCCAGGAAACTTCCTCATATTGATCTTTGAAATATGGTTGGTCTTCAATCTAAACTTAGAGTCTATGGAATCATAATTAACATTCATTTTTTTCTCATCATGAGTTTCATCTAATACCATTTCACCATTAGGAATAATTTCTTGTAGCAACTTTGTCAAACCTTCCTTCAAATATTCCATGTTTGATTTTAAACCATTCTTAAAATATTCCATGTTTCCTATCATTTTTGCTTCTATATCATCCATGTTAGCTTCCATGCCATTCTTCAAACCATCCATTTTAGCTTCCATTGCATTTCTTCCTCTTCTTCATGTGTCATAGTAGAGTTTTATGGGTTCTTAATGGGTGTTTCCATTTTCTTGCTTCAAGTCATTTTGGAATCAAATAATGATATTTTTTATTCACTATGCCACTTAAATCACTTCAAACTGATTTTACAAACAAAACTTATGTCAATTTTAAAAAATACCAACCTTTTTCTTGCATTGTAGGATATCGATATTTAATCTGTTGTATCTCTCTAAATTTGGATCTCCAACATATGAAATTTTGTCCTGTGGTATCCCTCTGAGTCTTATTTCCAACCCCACAAGTAGACAGAGATTGGATTCTCCAAGAAAGTGTTATGCCAAATCTCCCATGATGACCTTATTATAGACTAGTTGAGTAGAGTGAACTTGTACAGAGTGCCATATGTCACTATTTCAACCTTCAGACTTGAAAACTATACACAAGAAACTAGAGTCTGTGCACTTTCAGCCACTTTTTATGAAATTCAAATCCAATGCTTTGAGAGAAATTTATGATGATTTGCCCTAGGTCACCTATTTGAGATTGAATTCTAGAGGCTGCAAAAATCCTAACTTCCTCAGATCATATCTCCAAAAATGTAGAAAACCAAGCTCTGAAATTTTTACATGAATTTCACCACGATGTCATATCCATGTGGTCAAAATTTCATCTTATGAAGCTTTCTAGAAAAAAGTTATAGCGAAAATACCAAGATGCCCTATTTAAAGCAACAAAACCCTAAAATCCAAAGCTTTGATACCAAATGTTATTCAACTAGCTTACAAAATAGAACAAAATATATATCAAAGACTTAAAAATTATCCTCTTCAAGGGGGATACCTCTCTTACATTACATAAATGAACAATTCTTGGATGATACAAATGAAAATACCTTCGTTGTATATATAGGAGCCTAAGGGGTCACAATATAATCAAAGCATACATAACAATAATAATGTAAGGGCACAACAATAACAATATGGGGGCTACATGGGCATGCCAAGAAAAATAAGGGTGCTACATTAGTATTATAGGGACCTAACATTGGAAAACTAGAAAGAAATTTTACTATATTTATTCTTTATAATGTTACAATATAATATGTATATCTCGCAACATCCAAAAACTCTCAATCCAATAAAGCTAAAATAGAATACAACTATAGTTATTTAACAAAATTATCAAACCATGTGATAAACCACCATGTTCCACAAAACCACCAAAAGGGAAATCTTCATACCAAAAATGAACACAAAAAACCACTTGATTTTTTTTTTAGGGGCTCCTCCCCCTACAACCACCTTGCATATGGGGGTTATTGCAACACCCCCTGCACCCAGTGCAATGAATCATGCATGGGACTAGTCGTGCAAATAATCTAACACATACCCAACACTCTAATCTCATTAAATAATAGTTTCAAGAAATAGTTTATCAAAGCACATTCCCCTTTGATCCATATTATCACGATCAAAGAATCCCCAAAATTTGAAGATTTGTAACACCTTTCTCATTTTCCAAAGTAAGAATTAACTTTGGAGCCATCAATTTTGTAAATTTGTTTGAACCTAGACTAATCCCACTCTAAATTTTAATATTTGAGAATCATTTAAAAATATTATTCCACCAACACCACATGATAATGGATCCCCTTGTGCAACCCCATCAAAAAATCCCAAGGATACATATTATCATCATTCTTCACAACAATCTACCTAGCAAGATTTTCTATTTTCAATTGATTAAAATTGTTTAACATGTTATGTCATTGAGAAGTACCCCATATTAGAAAAGTTACTCTATCTTCAAAAAAGATAACATTCCTTGTGAGGTAAATGCCCTAGGTCAATATCAAAAGAAAAGATTTAAACCTCTTCCCATTCACAACTTTATACTAGCGTTATAACCTTTTATCTACAATGGAACCTCTTTAAACATTATGTTATCACAGGGATATTTGAGTATCAAGAAATCTAAAAAACAATTGTTGTAGTAGATGGCACTCCTTAAATTGGTAAAACCCTCATTTTTGCCTATACTATGTTTAACTAATAGTTTCAGCATTATGCATAGTTGAATAGGCTATTAGAAGTGATAAGGAGACACAAGAAATCATAAAAAATCAAAAAGAAATTTCAAATTTCGTAGCAACTCCCCATAGTTAAGCTGAAAATTTGCTATGAAACTGTTTAGCTTTTCATGGAGGAGAAGGAAAACTAAAAACATAGCAATGAGATTTCTAAGGGCACGTATTTAGATTAAAACCATCAAGGAAAACCTGAGAACTTGCAAAAAGAGCAGAGGCGTAGCATAAAGGTGTTTTTTGAATTTGCTACTGAAGTTTGCTACGGAACTGTCAAAACTCTATTTTTTCTACATTTTTGAAGTTTTTGAAAATCAAACACAAGGAAGCCAGATGGATTACATGTCATGAAAGTGTCCAAATCAACTCCTAATTTTCAGGGAGATAGGTCAGCAAGTCAACCAAGTTAACATCAAAAACTCATAAATTTCATAGTTTCGTAGCAACTCCCCATAGTTAAGACGGACATTTGCTACGTAATTGTTGTAGCTTTTCATGGAGGAGAATGCAAGTAAAAATATCCGCTAAGGGAGTTCTAATGGCATGTGTTTAGCTAAAAAACATCAATGAAGACCTTAGAACTTTTAGAAAGATCAGAATGGTAGCAGAAGGGTATTTTTTGTAACTTGCTACAAATTTTGGCTACGGAAATTATGGAAATGACCATTTTAGTAGTCAACTTCAAGCTCACTTTATGACCAAATGGAATGGAATTTTCGAAATCTGATGGAGGTTGTTGTTCATCACGAGCTCATCTACATAAGCCTCTCTCCGTTTTTACACATATAGCAGGGTTTGAAAGATACACATTTATATTTGAGGCCTATTTACAGAATTTTTCCTAGCTAGATTTGTTGCAGAAATTTCGAAATTCAACTTGGTGGAGGTCCAACTTAGCAAGGTTGACTCCAAATTGATTTGGATAATGAAGATTGATTAATATTATCTCAAATGCCATAATTTACTCTTCATTTTCCTCATTTTTAGTGGGTCAAAAATCAAATCCTAGATAATAGGATATGTACATATTTTTCAAATATTTTATTCCTGAAGTATTGTAATAGGACTCTATCTTCAACAAAGGATGGATTTCGATCCCCCATACTAGGATTTGATATTTGGGAAGTCAAGAGGTGGCAATATGAGACAACTAATAGTTTTAACACTTCTTTTTCAAATAGGATTTGTCAAGTATACTCAACATTCCAGACTTTTATGAATGGCAACTTAACTCAACTAGATTGTGTGGAAACATATTGTTAAGATATGTGTTAAGTATTGCTCAATAGTTGATTTATACTAGGAATTAGCTTTTAAACCTCTAATTGTATATATTCATAGGGACAGATGAGAAAAGTGGATAGATAATGTGAGAAGCTGACTCTTTGTAAACTTTTGATTGAGCGAATATATATTGCAGCAACTCTGTTTTTATACTTGAGACTCATGTCATGACTTTATGTGTTCTTATCATGTTTTCTATGTTGTTATCAATGTTCATAGTATTTTGATTACTTGGAATTCATGTCAAGTACTCCAACTTCCTTCATTTTCTATGTATGACTCTGAATGTTTTTGACATCCGTTTTAAAGCTAGAAATGCCTTAGTTTCCATTAAACACTATTGTTTGCCAATGATTTTCTTTTATTTGACTCCATGCCCAATGGTGGCAGCCATCACATTCTCCTTCACCTGTAAAACTACATTAAAATAAATCAGAGTTACCCATATGTAGTTTTGAGTTGATTCAAGTGAATTTTGGTAAGTGTTTTGAGAGAACCCTCTTAGATTGGAAGGGCTAACTTCTAGTCAAAGTGGTTTGAAATAGTTACTCTTAATTGGAGATTGACATAGCATAACCTGTCTAACCTAGTAATAACACATTCCTCATAATTTTTTCTACTTCCTTCCTAACTTTCAAAACATTACAAAATAATTGTTTGACTCTTCATTTACTTTACATAAAAATGCATCTCCTAAAAATATTATATAATATTATAAAAAAATTATTATTAAGAAAAAGTCACATGAAAATCTTGTATTTTGATAGGCTTTTAAACTTCAATAAACCTTTCACCATTCACCACCATGACTACTCCTATATCCTACCTTAATGTTAAAACTGTGTAAGCTATGTCATAGATTTAGACTTTAGAAAGGTTCTTTGATCATATTAATCAATCCCCTTCTTTAAGTTATTCATTAAAGGTTTATCAATAAATAAAATTAAAATGATATTCACAATGTCATTGAGAATAGAGAAGTCTTTTCTATCAATTTAAAACTGTTCACCTCCCTTTATAAATGATGAATAATTAATTAATAATAAATGGAATTTTTAAAAGTGAGTGGTAACTTATATTTCTAACTTTGAACCCTTAGATGTTGACATTGATATTTTGAACATTGAACCCTTATATGTTGACATTGATATTTTGATGTTGAGACAAATATTCAAATTTATTTGATGCCAAAGATACATATGACGGTTGAGTCACAAACACATGTTATTGGTTTCATAGCTGATTCTTTTCGGGGTAATAATAAATATGGTTTAACAAGCATGCATCATGGTTAATTATGTTCCATATGCCCATCATAGTATAAAATTGATATAAGTTAATAATTTTCTGTTACCTGCAAGTCAAAAAGAAATTTGTATTTCAAATGTTCTTGACAGCTAATGGATTGAACCACTTACCTATTAAGTCTTTGATTTTGGTGATCTAAAAGATTGTGATTTTCTGATATGAACAAAGGGGCCTCCTAACAATTACATGTGGCAGAGATTCACCTTTTGCACACAATTAAAAATCCCAGACTTTTGGGTGTTATCAATCAATTTCGTTTAGGACTCTATATTCTAGTCATTTCACGAAGACCAATATTTCTAATAATTATGTATTGAAAATTTGTTTACATGGTACAATATCTATCGTACACTTTCCTTTGACAATTAATATCATATTAGATTGGAGTCTTTGACAAAACTCGTGGGCAACAATCTTATCAACTATTATTTGATCTGACTTATTCCATACTCTTTCTTGCAGCCGGTGCTCCTAATTTACTGGATACTTTGAATTTTATATGTATGGTTCTTTATTAAACAATGTTCATTGTATGGGAGGTAACATAGTTTTCAATGCATGGATGTTTTTGAAAAAATAGTAACATAAATATAATAATAAAATAGTTTAATATTTAATTTGTTTTTTAAAAAATTGTAAAAGAAATTAATATTTTTTTTCTTTTTATTGATGAAATCGGTAATGCGTTGGCTCTCGTACCTATGTGAGATGGAGTTGATCCCCAACAGATGTTATTATAACTTTTTTATACTTATGTGAGTCAGGGTTGATCCCCAACAACTGTTATTATAACTTTCAGGTGCAAACAGTACTGCCCCCAAGCACGACACACGGGTAAGATGAGATTTGAACATGTAACCTGCACATGGCATGCACGCCTTAACAATATGTTTGTTGGCCAACAAACCACACCCCTAAAGGCTATAATTTAATAAATTTCTAGACAAGTAAATTTTTAATATAAATTGATTAATATATATATTATTATAATATATATATATATATATATATATATATATATATATAAAAGAAATAATTACACATATTTTTATTGAATAATACATCATTAAAATGTTTTACTCTGTTATTTCAAATTTTTTTAATATATAAAATTAATATTTAAATATTTAAATTTAAATAGAGATTGAAATATTTATTTATATATAATTTAAAATAATATTTAAATAAAAATTTTAAAATATTTATAAAATTTAAAATTAAACACTAAAAGAATTATACATCTTTATGATCAAAATAGTTTTTTTAATATAAATTTGATATAAAAATTTTACTAATTTTAAATGATATTGAGATTTTATTATTATTATTATTATTTTCAAAATGCTATGTATTAATTTTAGAATGAGTATACATATATATATGGTCATGATGATGATTGACGTCCATTAAGACAAGCGTCGCCGGTCAGACCCCAAGTAAGAGATTAATTGAGACTCTTTAATATTGTATTTCTATGCTAAAAAAGAAGGGAAATAAATGTTTCGGGATCCCTATAGTTTTTGTTGACATAACAAGTCAAGAAGGTTGGTAGTGTGGCAAATGTTTTGGAAATGAGAACAGATGTGAGCAAGAGTCAAGCAATCCAAGAGAAAGTGCTTTTCATCTTCAACTATCTTTGTATCCCAAAGGCAACAAATTCTTTCATCCCTAGGTGTTTTGGGAATAAACCAATGCTCGGTTTCACTTTGAAGCTCATGAGAATTGATTTTTATATTCATAAAGTTCGTTTTCTTCTTAGCACTGGTCGAGACCGAAAGGT
Source organism: Pinus taeda (assembly GCA_000404065.3). Classification (NCBI taxonomy): domain Eukaryota; kingdom Viridiplantae; phylum Streptophyta; class Pinopsida; order Pinales; family Pinaceae; genus Pinus; species Pinus taeda. The sequence goes on along the minus strand of APFE031758896.1, from coordinate 87,529 downwards.
AATTATATTTAGCAAGAGTGGGGTTGATCACCTCCTTATAATACCTTCGCTTCCTTTTCCCCTCTAGCTCCTTATCATCCCACAACTTATCCTTAAATTTGGAAGTAATAGTATTTTTAATATTATCCTTCTTCTCCAAGATGATCTCCTCTTTTATCCCCCATTGGTTGAGCCAATAATAGACATTCTTATGACATCCTTGCTTGAGACATAGGTGGGAATTTTGGCTAGGGTTAGAAGAAACTTTGGGGAAACTCTTCGCTTCCATGTTGAGATGCTTCTTCTTATACATCATATACCTAAACATACCCATACTCTCAATGGGGGAGAGGTTGGCTTTAATCAAGAGGATAGGATAAGGGGTATTCCCTTTAATTTTGAGGGTGGGTTATAAATTACTTTTGGATCAACTCAATTTTCCTCCATGATTCTCTAGATATTTTGCAACCACAAACCTCACAAGCATATAAAATAACAAGGGGGACAAGAGTCTCAAAAAGGAAACTTTTTTTACTCTAAACTGAAAGATTAGTCGACTTATAACTATTTTCAAGCTCATAATAAGCTTTCCAACCTCAAATAATCATTTTATCAATGCTAAAATTCCAATTGAGTTTATGATGAATGTCAATACCTAAATATTTGTATGAAGAAACATTTTCCAAGTAATTGTTATTATAGATGAAATTATGATCTTTTTGGATTTAATTATCATGACTTTAGTCTTATCGATATTAACAATCATACCCATCTTAGAGCAGTAATCATGGAGGTTTTTAAGCCACTTGTCAAGATCAACATGGCTTCTGGCTAGAAGAAAGATATTGTCAACATAAAGAAGAATAGTAATGACCATACTAGCGAGCTTAGGGTCATCACATCGTGTAGCTTGCAAACACTCTTCTAGTTTATTGATGTAAATGCCAAAAAGGGTAGGGGAAGGGGGATACCCTTGCTTAACATTGATATTGAATTTAATTTCTTTAGACCAACTCTCAGTGGTCTTAATATTGTTAACAACATTCTCGTATAGCCAAATTACATCAACCCTCAACTCGAGATGAACCATTATCTATTCAAGTATTTTCCATAGCTTATCCCAAGGAACTGTGCCGAAAGCTTTTCTAAATTCAACAAAACAATAGAAGAGATAAGTTTTAATATTGCGACATTCATCAACAATGATCCTAGGAGTGACAAGCTGGTCAATAGTTTAGCGATGTCTCCTAATTCCAGCTTGCTCTTTAGCTCTTTTACCATGGCGTTCAAGCCAGAGGTTAATGTTCTTTTCCAAAATGAGCCCATACAATTTGGCTAAAATGTGGCTAATCATAATGGTCTTATAGTTAGAGGGAGAAATTTTATCCCCACTTTTAAAGATAGGCACAATAAGGCTTTGCGTCCAAGGCTTAGGGAAATTGTGTTTTACTACCAAATTGAGAAGTTTGCGAATATGAGAGATGGGGATGGACCTTCCCATTTTGAAAATTTCAACTCGGTAGCCTTCAATATCCCTAACTTTCCCATTAGCGAGTTTCTTAATCTTGAACTCAACATCTTCCAAAGAAGATATATACTCCTCTATGAGAGTGTTTAAAATGTTTCCCATGGTGTTTGGGGATTCACAAATATTCTTAAGATAAATATCCCAATTCTCTAAGGGGGTCAAACTATTTTCTTTTGTTTTATGAACAAGTATATTCCTCCAAAACTTTCTAGGCTGAACTTTAGAAAGGTGAAGAAGTTGCTCTTGCCTCTTATTAATATATGCCTTTTCTTTCCTTTTGATAAGAGCTTTTTACAGATTTATTTTTCAAGATTTATAGTTTTGTTAGGAGCATCTCTAATCACTTTACTTGTAGTTTTACAATCATTATCATACCAAGGATTGGAAGTTCTATTTTCTTTTTATACAACACCTTGGTAGAGAATTTGTTAATGGTAGTGGAAAGGATTGTAGTAAAATTGTCAACGTTACCATAATACATTAAGAAACCTAAATCCCCTTTAAATAATGTAAGAATATATCCATTTCACTTATGTCAAAACAAATGTGGCTTTGACTCTCACAATTATTTTGCATGTGGTTGGTGTGTATGTCAAGACTTAGGGTTAAGGATAACTGTTTATGGTTAGAATCAAGCTCGTGGTCATTTAGGAGGTTAAAATTTACAACACAGTTGAGAACATGAGTGTCAAATATTACATAATCCACAACACTACTACCGAGCCCATGAGTACAAGTCATCTGGACAAAGGTTGGCCACTTATTAATTTCATTACAAATTATTAGGACTTGGAAATTGCAAAGCTTGATAAGCTCGGTACCAAATGGGTTCTCGGTTGTGTCTTCAGAATTTATTTTAAATCTATTAGCTAAGTCACAATTCTCATCTAGCCAAAAGAAGTTAGAGTTAGAGTTATTACTTAGGAGAGTAGCATGGTTAGTAATGGTTCTAACATTGAAATCCCCAAACAAAAGGATATTACCTTCCTTCCTTAGATTGTGGATATCTTGTTTTAAAATATTGAAGGGACAATTCTTATCCATTTTTTTTCTTATAATAAATAGAGTTAATAAGAACAAAATAAAAATCGCAAGAAAACTATTAATATTAATATATTTTATAAAAATTAATATTTTATATAAATCAATAAAAATTGTAACAAATTAATTATAATTTTTAATTAATTTTACTACTTGAAAAATTTTTTTATTACTAATATTTTAAATTTAATCATTAATTTTAGAATGAGTATAAAAATTATATATCTATTTATATGTAATTATAAAAAAATTTTAATACACAATAATATTTCATTAAAAACGTAAATCATAAATTTATAATTGATAATTATATTTTTGAATTCAATTTGTTATTGAAATATTTAAAAGGTCATTTTTTTAGTTAATATAGAATAAAGCAACTATTCATCTTTACTATTTTATGTTTAATTATTCCACATGCTAACGTTATGATTATGTTTCAAAAACTGAATGATATGTATCATATTCTCTAATTATAACCTTAATGGAGGGAAACATGCAAAATCCACTTATTGCATGATTAATACCGTGTGCAAGTCTTTTCGTAAATTTTTTGTGGGTGTTAGTTAATATGTAGATTCACAATTAGATATATTATATTTTTAATTGATTTTACTGTTGAAATATTTAAAATGTAATTGTTTTAATTAAATTAAATTAAATCAATTATTTACTTTTGTATATTTATTTATTTTACTGGTTGAGGTGAATATGTTTTAAAAATTTTAATGATAAATATTTATTTTTCTAATTATAATTTTAATAATTACATTTTTTGAAGTTTGTTGTTATGGTTTAATAATTATGTATGGAGATTTCGTCTTTCCAAGTCTTACGATCCAATCTCAAATAAAACTTCTCTAAGTGCGATTTTTTTCATTGAAAAAAAAATCTCAATAATCCACTTATTGCATATGATATGTACAAATCTCTTAGCAATTATTTTTTGTGGGTATTAAAATATGTAGATTCACAATTAAATGATTGATGGCGGGGTGATGATTTATTTTAAGTACTTCCCTATAGGTCTAAGTCATAAATTCCTATCTTATACTCTTATTTGTGAGTGTATAATTTTATTATAAATATGGGTTTTTCAATATTATAAATTAATAATATTGAAAAACCCATATTTGTCTTTGAATAAGGTTGAATAGAAATTGTTCAATAAGTTAGGTGTTGTTAATGCATTAAGTTCGATTTCAGGTTATTCCCATTGCCATAAAAAACAGTTGAGGTGAATGATCGATACGAGCGAGTTGTTTCTCCGACATTTCATCATTTTATTTCAAGGCCCACTCTATTTGCTTGACTTATAATGTTCACCAGGGTGTCTGTTCTTTTTGTTTCGCGTAGCTTTTCAACTATAGACTAAGAAGTACCCACCCAAAGAAGCTCTACTACTAGACTCTGGTCCCACCTACTACGCTTTGAAACCTTCTACTCTCACCCAATGAATGTATCCTAACCTTTGTGGTGCAGAGAAGAGGAAAAGAGAGAGAGGAAGACATAGAGATGGAGGGGGGGAGAGGAGGAGAGAGAAAAGGAAAGAGGGAGGGAGATAGTGATAGATTTGGAGGTAGAGGGAGTGATGGGGGGAGAGACAAAGGGAGGTGGGATAAAATGGAAAATAAGGAGAGACGAAGAGAGATATTATATAGATAGGGGGAGAGAGGGAATAAGAGAGAGACAAAAAGAGGAAAGAGGGATATATTAATATAATAATATTAAATATATATATATATATATATATATATATATATATACATTACATGATGTTCTTGCAATAGCTAAACTTTAAAGATTTGAATGGTCTACTAATTTCAACTGCCCATTTCATATGATCTATGTGATATCATGGAAAAACTTCCTATTATTCACATTTTCTATAATTCAACATTATTGCATTGTCACTTTTCATTCTCAATTTTTATTTCATCATTCAAGCTATTAACAATATCTCTCATCTCAAAAAACTAAGGTAATTGAGTAAGTTTAAAATTAAAATGACCAGGTTAATCTTAGTCATATTTAGCATATCTAAAATGATTAGAATAATTGGATGTTCAACAAATTTTGTGACCGTGTACAACTGAAACCAACATAGATCCATCTTAAACCCGAATCTATAAAGTGTGGAGAAGGATCAAACCTCTTGAGGTGAAAACCTTCCCTCAAGTTTTATCACTAAAAAACGAGGTTTGCACCTCGAGAGATTTGATTCCTCTTAGCACTTGATAGATTTGGGGTTAATATGGGTCTAGGATGGTGGTAATCCCAAGGGACTATATTGGACTCAAAGCTATGACTTTCGTACTATAAATATACATTTGGTGTATGGTATAGTTGATTAACCTAACCATTGAGGTTTGAATGTGTGCATGTAAGACCTATTGGTTAGCTTAATTGGTCGACCCATCCACCCAGGTAATATTGTTGATGAGGAGGTCATAAGTAATATATTCAAATCAAGTTGAGTCCCTTGGGCTCTACTATTATCACTAGAAATTGACCCACAACCAAATATTTTGAGAGGGGAAATATCATGAGGATTTCCATGGGAAAACACACACACACACCATGGAAAATTTTAGGGGCTAATGTTCGCCCAGTGGGCTAATTTTCCATGATTTTTCCACAAAAAATATTTGCCAATTTAATTTTTTTATAAAAGACGATTCACCCAAATTTTAGAATATAAAATTTATTTTACCTTAAAAATCACAAAATTATATAGAGACTATATATAAAATCATTATAAATTTGAATAATTTTACAAATATATCAATAACATTTTATAGTTTACATATTAGGGATTAGTGAGACTCACCAATGTTTTTAAATTTCAAGTAAATTTTCCATCCTTAAAATTTTCCTTGACACACACATATCCATAATGGTTAGATAAATAATTGAAACCATTCATTATATGTATATTAACAATGGGGAGAGCATAGGTCACAAGTTCAAATCCAATCAAGATCCTCTTAGTTAACATTCACTAACGTGGCCAGTAGTTTGTAGCCAGCTAAAAGGGAGCAATTCCTAAACTCAGTTTTTTCCCATGGGACCTATTTTGGGCTAAATTATGCATACAAACCAAATGGTATTTTTTTAATGCAAAAGTGGATAGGACATGTTTTTTGAGGCCACTAATCATCATGGAGCTAGAATCTAATTCCAAGATCCAAAAGTAAAAAAACATAATTGTCAAAAAAATTCTAGAATGTGGTGTTTATATTATAAACTTGGAATATTAAAAAAAACTAACAAAATATATCAAGATTTAAAGTAGAAATGGAAAATTATAACAACAATAGGTAATTGTAGAAGAACTAGATTACCACAAACTTAAAGACTTTTATTAATAAAAATGGTGTTCACTAATCTCTTTATGGGGAAATCCCTAGATGAGAAAAGCCTCAATTGCAACAGGATTCATAAGAACTCCTGTTACCTTTCTTCTACTTCATTATATAGTTTCTACTTATGTTCATAGGAACATTCTAATAAATCTAGTTCCAATTATTTATTTTACACTATATCTACTACATGTACCTTATTTGATAGAGGGCCTCATTACATATGAATCTATTTATCTACTTCTAGGGACTAGGGTAGAACCCTAACATTGTTGGCCTAGAGATCCAAGAACCCTAACAGTGTTGGCATAGAGATCCCACTGACAGGGGGGTTGAATCAGTGTGAGATTTATTTTACTATTTCACAACTTTTCATAATAAAAAAAACCATATAAAAATGAATCATAAGCATCATGTCATCAAATATAACAATGCATCATCAAGCTACCATCATAACAATAACATATCAAGAAACCATCACTGATCCAAATGGAAATTGACATCCACCCATGGTATTCATCCACCCAATGTATATATCCACCCATGGAATTTACCCATGATATTGTAAGCGAGATCTATCCATGGTATTCAATTACCCATGGTATCTACCCACCCATGGAATTTACCTATGGTATTATAACTAAAAAAAGACTATAAGTAACAGGCCACATTTTGTGAAAGGACATATTGTCCACCACAATATAGATTTTACAGTTATTCTCTATTTCAATAAAAATTTTCTTGGTGGTTTTCTTTAATGTGTGTTCTCCTATTTTCTTTTGGCATTTCAACCTTTTCAGATCTTGGGGGCCTGCCCCCCAAGATCCATTTCAATTTTTCAGATCTTGGGGACCTCCCCCCAAGATACCAATTAGTGGTATTAGATACTGGTTAAGGATCCATGGGAGTGATGGCTTGATGCATATTTCATTTTGAAAATTTTGAAGCAATCTTCAACATACTTCATGCATGTGATACGACCTCCACAGAGCACTTTTTTGGGCAAAGTGGGAAGATTTTTTTCATTGTTTTTGCAGAATTTTTGTGGGCGACGAGTTTGCCGATCAGATATGAAAATTTTGGTGCAAAATTTACAAAAAAAAATATATTTGGATTCATTGCGAAAAAATACCCAAATTCAAAAAATGAAAATCAACCAAATCAAAGTTCGAATGAGGGAGATATTGTTGATTTAATATCAGTTACGTTGTAGAAATGTTTCTGATGATAATTCGTGGATGGTGGATCTCCTATCATTTTTTGTCATTTTTATGCATAATTTCAAAAAAATGAAGTCATATCTAATATCGTATTGAAGAATCACCCAATTTCAAAAAAACAATTGGCCGAATCAAAGTTCAGATGAGGGAGATATCACTGATTTAAAATCAATTATTTTTTCATAACTTTTGTGACGGTGGGAGATTCGTAGTGTGAATATGAGTTTCCAGAATGTCCAGATAAGGATTTCAATCACACGAGAAGGTGTAGAATGGTCATTCTATTTCCAAAAATATGTTATAATAGCAATTTCAAGTTATATTTACCAAATTATGCCTGTTTTAAATTAGCTTTTATATATGGAGCAACATTCAAAGCAGGTTCCCTTTAGAGATGTGCTCTCGCACCCTGCTTTAGTAGGCATCTACTTTTCATTCATTAGTTTCAGCATAGTAGATTTCAGCTTGGCTTCTTTGTAGATGTGCTCTCCCACTCTAGGCTATGTAGGCACCTGCTACTTCATCAACAGTCAACATCACGATTATGGGTCAATTGCACAAAATCCTTGTCATCGGAGTCCATTTGCTAGGCCGCACATTGTTAGTATCATAGTTGGTCGCAAGCATTATAGGGTATCTCTATCCTTAGATCTTGGTTTTTCATGGTTATGTGTCATACACAAACCCACACTTCATCAAAGTCCATTTGCTAGGCCACACACTGTCAGTATCACAGTTGGTCACAAGCATTACAAGGTATCTCTGTCCTCAGATCTTTGTTCATCATAGTTATGGGTTAACCACACAAAAACCTTCTCTTCAATGGCTCTTCATATTCAACAAAAGCTTCTTAGGAGGGAACTTCATGTAATGGAGACCATTTCTTCTTAAGGAGGGAGGAATGATGTGAATGGAAATTGGGATCCACCCATGGTATTCATCAACCCATGATATTTATCCACTCATGGAATATACCCATGGTATTGTAAGTGGTATCCACCCATGGTATTCATCCACCCAAGGTATTTATCCACCCATGGAATTTACCCATTGTGTTTTAAGTGACATCCATCCATGGTATTCATTCACCCATGATATTTACACATGGTATTTTAAGTGATATCCACCCATGGTATCTACCCACCCATAGAATTTACCTATGGTATTATGACTACAAAAAGACTATAAGTAACAAGTCACATTTTGTAAAAGGATATTGTCCACCACAATGTAGATTTTACAATTATTCTCTATTTTAATAAAAGGCTTTTTAGTGGTTTTCTTTAATGCATTATCATATTTCCTTCAGGCATTTCAAATTTTCAGATCTTGGGGGCCTCCCCCCATTATCCATTTCAATTTTTTATACCTTAGGGGCCTCTCCCCAACATCTGAATCAATGGTATCATATTTAGGTTACAACTCCATGGGAGTGAAGGTTTGATGCATATTTTAGTTTCAAAGTTTTGCAACAATCTTCAACAAACTGCATGCATGTGCTATGACCTCCACAAAGCACTTTCTTGGGCAAAGTGGGAAGACTTTTTTTTTTTCATTTTTTTTGCGGGATTGTTTTGGGCGACACATTTGTAGATTAGATATGAAACTTTTGGTGCAAAGTTTACAAAAAAAAAGTAGCAGATCTAAATTCCTTATGAAAAAACCTAAATTAAAAAAAAAAATGCACTGAATCAAAGCCCAGATGAGGGAGATATCGTTTATTTAAAATCAATTATTTTTTCAGAAT
>APFE031758896.1:38983-77743 GCA_000404065.3 Pinus taeda | reverse complement strand
TGGGAAGATGCATAATGCTCATTCTATTTCCAAAAATAGGTTATAATAAATATTTCGAGTTATATTGACCAAGTTATACCCATTTTAAATTAGTTTTTATATATGGAGCAACATTCAGAGCAGGTTCCCTTTAGAGATGTGCTCTCCCACCCCACTTTAGTAGGCACCTACTTTACATTCCTTAGTTTCAGCATAACAGCTTCTGGCTTGGGTTCTTTGGAGATGTGCCCTCCCACCCCAGGCTATGTAGGAACCTACTACTTCATCAACAGTCAACATCATGATTATGGGTCAATTGCACAAAATCCTTGTTATCGAAGTCCATTTGCTAGGTCGCACACTATTAGTATCACAGTTGGTCACAAGCATTACAGGGTATCTCTATCCTCATATCTTGGTTTGTGATGGTTATGGGTCATACACAAACCCACAGGTCATCGAAGTCCATTTTCTATGCCGCACATTGTCAGTATCACAGTTGGTCACAAGCATTACAGGGTATCTCTATCCTCGGATATTTGTGCATCATGGTTATGGGTTAACCACACAAAAACATTCTCTTCATTGGCTCTTCATATTCAAAAAAGGCTTCTTAGGAGGGAACTTCACGCAATGGAGACCACTGCTTCTTAAAGAGGGTAGAATTATCTGAATGGAAATTGGGATCCACCCATGGTATTCATCAACCCATGGTATTTATCAACTCATGGAATATAACCATGGTGTTGTAAGTGGCATCCACCCATGGTATTCATCCACCCAAGGTATCTATCAACCCATGGAATTTACCCATGGTATTGTAAGTTGCATCCATCCATGGTATTCATTCACCCATGGTAGTTTAAGTGATATCCACCCATGGTATCTACCCACCCATGGAATTTACTTATGGTATTATAACTAAAAAATGACTATAAGTAACAAGTCACATTTGTAAAAGGACATATTGTCCACCCCAATGTAGCTTTTATAATTATTCTCTATTTTAATAAAAAAAAATTAATCGTTTTGTTTAATGCATTTTACTATTTTCTTTTTCCATTTCAAATTTTCATATCTTGGGGTCCTACCCCCAAGATCCATTTCATTTTTTTAGATCTTAGGGCCATGTCCCCAAGATCCAAATCAATGGTATCAGATTCATGTTACAGTTCCATGGGAGTGTGACAGTTTGATGCATATTTTAGTTTCAAAATTTTGCAGAAATCTTCAACAAATTGCATGCATGTGCTACAACCTCCACAAGGCATTTTCTTGGGTAAAGCGGGAAGATTTTTTTGTAGGATTTTTTTGGGCGATGAGTCTGTAAATCGGATATGAAACTTTTGGTGCAAATTTTACCAAAAAAAAGTAGCAAATCTAAATTCCTTGCGAAATAACCTAAATTTATAAAAAAAAAAATCGACTGAATCAGAGTTCAGTTGAGGGAGATATCAATGATTTAAAATTAGTTTTGTTGCAGAAATGTTTTTGATGACAATTCATGGATGGTAGATATCCTATGATTTTTTATAGTTTTTGTGCAATATTTCAGAAAAATGATTTCATATCTGAGCTCCTCTTTAAAACTCACCCAATTTCAACAAAACAATTGGTTGAATTAGAATTTAGATGAGGGAGATATCGTTGATTTCAAATGAACTATTTTTTCAGAACTTTTTTATGGCGGGACATTTGCAATGTAAATCTAAGTTTCCAAAGTGTCCAGATAGGGATTTCAATCATGTGGGAAGATGTATAATGGTAATTTTATTTCCAAAAATAGATTATAATAAATATTTCGAGTTATATTGACCAAGTTATGCCCATTTTAAATTAGTTTTTTTTTTTTATATATGGAGCAACATTCGGAGCGGGTTCCCTTTGGAGACATGCCCTCCCACCCTACTTTAGTAGTCACCTTCTTCACATTATTCAGTTTCAACATACCATCTTCCAGCTTGGGTTCTATGGAGACATGCCCTCCCACCCCTGTAGGCACCTGTTGCTTCATCAACAATCAACATCATGATTATGGATCAACCACACAAATTCCTTGTCATCGAAGTCCATTTGCTAGGCCGCACACTGTTAGTATCACAGTTGGTCACAAGAATTACATGGTATCTCTATCCTCATATCTTCATTTGTCATTGTTATGGTTCATCTACAAACCCACACTTCATCTAAGTCCATTTGCTAGGCTGCACACTATCAATATCACAGTAGGTGACAAGCATTACAGGGCATCTCTATCCTCATATGTTTGTTCATCACGTTTATGGGTTAGTCATACAAAACCCTTATCTTTAGTGGCTCTTCATAGTAAATAAAGGCTTCTTAGGAGGGAACTTCACACAATGGAGACCATTACTTCTTAAGGAGGGAGAAATGATCTGAATGAAAATTGGAATCCACCCATGGTATTCATCGACCCATGGTATTTATCCACTCATGGAATATACTCATGGTATTGTAAGTGACATCCACCCATGGAATTTACCCATGGTATTGTAATAGGCATCCACCCATGGTATTCATTCACCAAACCCATGGTATTGTAAATGAGATCCACCCATGGTATCTGCCCACCCATGGAATTTACTTGTGGTATTATAACTAAAAAAAGAATATAAGTAACAAGTCGCATTTTGTAAAAGGACATATTGTCCACCACAATGTAGCTTTTATATTTATTCTCTATTTTAATAAAAAGTTTCTTGGTGGTTTTTCTTAATGTGTGTTATCCTATTTTCTTTTGAGATTTCAATTTTTCAGATCCTGGGGGGCTCCCCCCCAAGCTCCATTTCAATCTTTTAGATGTTAGGTGCCTCCCCCCAAGATCTAGATCAATCACATCATAAAGAGACACAAGCCTTTGTTTGTGTGGAAATCCATATAGGAGAAAACCATGAATCGTCATCTTCATTTTCTTTTATTATTTACATGGATTCGCAGACTATGGATTTCTAGAGGAAAATACCCCTAAAAATGCAAGCTGCCATTTGCGGTAGGATACAATTGAATTGAGGCACCAACATCAAAATGTACAAGAAGTTGTTCATTGTAGGTTACATCATGATTGACGTACCAACCTCGATAATGAATTAGATCCAACCTACTCTAGGATCCAACCTCTGTGATGAGAAACCTCCAACCTCATTAAGGCACCAAACTCCTTATTGAACTCCTTGTGGACCTCTATTTCATATAATTTTCAAACTAGATCCATTGTCATCATGCATCATTGAATAATAAGTAATATCACAATTTGCAACATGTAATATTTCTCATTGCATAGTCCACAATCACTACCACAACATGTAACCACTGCCACAACAATCTCCTATCACCATTGTCACTACAAATCACTATCCTGACCTGTATCCACTATTTCTACAGTCGTTATCATAAATGTTGCCATTAACTATCATATAATCTATTATAACTAGTTTTCATGTTGCTCTCCATACTCTACCTTTACTAATTCATCAATCAAAACACTCAAACTCCTTCAAAGAACCTAATTTCATAATGCATCTAAAACCATTGGAACCCTTCTCATAATCTCTCAAAACATATGAAATGGATTATTCTCTTCATATAAGTGTCAAAGTGACATCGCACACTTCTTGTTAGATTCATCATTGAGCCTTGATCACCCAACTTCTTTCAGAACTCAATTTGGACAAATATTGACCCCAAAAGCTTACAAAAATCCATATAATATATATATGTGTGTGTGTGTGTGTGTGTATGTGTGTGTGTTGGGAGCGGGATCCCCTAAGGGCATGTTTGGGTGTAAAAACCCATGTTTAAGTCAAATTTTTGTAATATTATTTTAAATACTCCACATTTTGTGGTCGTGGAGCGTGAAAGTATTATGTGTCACAAAGGGTAGTCTAACCTTAGTTTTGTAAACTAAAGTCGGCTGTAAGAGATCCACCCATGGTCCACGGACCATGGGATTGTATAAAAAAGAGCTAAGCTCTAAGTAGTTAGAGGTATAAAAAGAGGAAGGGAGTCATAGCTTAGAGCAAGAAGTCTAAGTCTTGGGTTGTAGCATAGGTAGAGACTCTGCAACTAAGTGTGTAGAGGCCTAGGGTAGAAGTCTGCAGCTGAGTGCACAGACCCCTGTAGCTGTGTGCGCAGGGTGAATCGAGTATGTACTACTTGATTTTCTGTAATTTTTGTGTATTTGTTCTGTTGATGAGTTTGGATAATTTTGTGTATGAATTTCCTTTATTATGCTTATATGGTGTGGAAACGAATGCAATTACATTGAATAATTGAATGCAATCACAAATATCTTCTTATGCAGTGATAACTTTAAGTATTTGACAAGATAAGAAAAACACTTAGGATAATTAGGGAATCTGCAAGACATGTTGTCATAGCAGTGCAAAATTACCTCAGCCCTAGGTTAGGGCTACGCGAAGGTTGATCGTATACTTTCGAAAATGTATTGAAGGTTAGAAAAATGGTTTGTCTTACAAGCCCTAGAGTGAGATCACCTACGTGAAGGCAGGGATAGGAGAGATTAAATGACATCACAATCATCTCAAGCGTGTGGAAACTTAGTTCCAACATCCCCCCATACTACTTCGGGTGAGAATTCGGTTCGTGCTCCATGGGCTAATGTCGAAAGGGCCATTAGTGTAGGGATTTGTTTGGCTAATTAACGTTAAACCTAGGTCAGGCCCCCTCAAGCCAACAAATGGTTCTTTGCATAAGAGATGTGTGATGTCGTATGATTGGAATCCAACTAAGAAGGAGATTGGAGACTGGTTGGATAGAAAAATCCATGAATTTGCGGCATAGGAGAACAAAAACCTATGATTGACAAAGGAACAGTGGTTGGACCAGTACATGGATACAGAGATCCAAGAGATATTTTTCTTCTCTTTTCCTATTGAGCTATATGAGTGCATCACGAAGCTAGCAGATAGCCAAGGAAAGGGGAAACTTGACGGTCCTATTGTGTGGACTCTAGAGTGAGTGCCAAGGTTGGAAGCATTGGAGGATAAGATCGCTCGCACTGTCAATCATTGGCTCAATCATGTCATAGGAGGATTTGTGACTGAATTCGTGGTCGAAACCTCATTCAACTATAGTGAGGAAGAGTGACGTTTTTTCAAAGCACCGCGAGGTAAGTACGTAAAATATTTGAATACTTGGATTAAAATGTTGTTGTGTGAAAAATGGGTTATGCATCTACCTTGATGTTCGAGACTACAGGAAGTGGGAAAATTTACAGAAACAGAGGAAATAAGGGTCCAGAGTGTAGCACCTTGATCTCACCTCCGCGAAGGAAAAAAGAAGTGATAACGAAGGTTTCTCCATGAAGCACTATTTAGTTAATAAGACAAGGGTTCCCACGAATACCACCTCCACCCACACCACCTCCGACTTCACCACCATCGCCTCCAACTTCAGCCTGTTGGGCATGGAATCGCCCCAAGGCATGTTTTGGGGCTTAAAGCCCAAGTTTTGACTGAATAGTTTTGTAAAAGCTCCGCGAATTGTAGGCATGGGGCGCGAAAGTATAATAGAGTCATAGGGTTGTCCACCCTAGTTTTTGTAATGTAATGCTGGTTGGATAGACCTACCCATGGTCTGCGAACCATGGGATTGTATAAATAGAGCGAGGCTCTAAGTGTAAAAGATAAGAAATAGAAGGGAAGCATGAGAATTCTAAGTGATTGAGTCAAAGTGTAAAGTGTATCTGTGGGTTGTAAAGTAGGAGAAGTCTCAGCAGCTAAGTGCGTAGAGGTCTAGTAGTCCATAGCTAAGTGCACAGGGTAGGTTGAGTCTATAACCATTAGGAGAATCAATAAAGAGAAGTTTTGCTATAATTTTGTGTATATTTTCCTAGTTTAATGCATGATTGGATATAATTTGCAAGTATACTATTTATTTACTACATGATCGTGTATGAATGTTTTGTATTGCTAATTATAACTTAAGACATTCAAGTAGGTGAAGGTAATTAATTAACACTGGAAGATAAATAAGATCTCGGGTAATAGCGCAAAGCATGGCACAACCCCTAGTTAGGGCTGCGTGAAGGCAATATATCAGGCTGCGAGGAATGGGAAGTGCACAAAGCGACCTATGTGTAGGAACAAACCGAGGACCAATCGTACCTCTCAGACATCGCAAGGGTGCGGAAAACTGGTTTTGGCACCCCCCCATACTACTTCGAGTGAGACCTCAGTCCATGTTCCATGGACTATTGCCGAAAGGGCCAATAATACAAGGATTTTTTTGGCTAATTAATTCCGAACATGGGTCAGGCCCCAACAAGCCAACAAATGGTTCCATTGCTTGGATCAAGATCTACATAGAGATGTTTGATGTCTTATCACTGGAATCCAACAAAGAAAGGAATTGAAGATTGGTTGGACAGAAATATTCACGAGTTCGCGGTGCAGGAAAATAGAAGTCCGCGACTATCAATGGAAGAGTGGTCAGACTGCTACTTGTATATGGAGATCCATGAAATTTTCTTTGCATCCTTCCCCACTGAGTTGTATGAGTGGATCGCGAAGCTAGCATATAGCTAAGGAAGGTGTAAACTCGACAAACCTATTGTGTGGACACCAGAATTGGTGCAAAAATTGGAATCATTGAAAGATAACATTGCGCGTGCTGTTGATCACTAGTTTGATTGAATCATAGAAGGATTCATCACCAAATTCATGGTAGATACTTTAGTCAGTTATAGCGAGGCAGGCCGATGCTTCCTCAAAGGACCGCGAGGTAAGTACATTAAATCTTTGAACACTTGGATTAAAACGCTACTGTGTGGAAAGTAGGTTATGTGAATAAATTGTTGTTTGGGGCTACACGGAGTGGGAGAATCTACATAAACGAAGGTAGCACAGAACTAGAAACTAGACCCTTGATTTCACCTCCACAAGGGGCGCAGAAGAGCTAATGAGGGTATCACCAAGAAGTGCGATCAATCTAATAAGACAAAGAATTCAATGTATACCATCCCCACCCACACCACCACCAGTTTCACTGTCTTCACCCCCATCTTCACCCATACCACCTCTGCCACCACTGCGAAGCAGTATGACAAGCGTAATAAAGCTGCCAGGGTTCAAGGGACTAGGGAATGAAGATCCAGACTAGTTTTGGTTCGTAATATAAGTTGTATGGGAAGCAAAGGGTGTCACAGACGACAATATAAAGAAGGCAATGTTGGTTAGCGCTTCGCAAGATCGCACGCTAACTTGGTACATTAAGCATTCCAATGATAATCCAAATGTGGGGATTGCAGATATCCAAGCTACGCTAAAAAAAGAATTTAGCAGGCCAAAGTTAGAAGCACAGTCGATCACTGGATCAAGGAAATCACAATGCTATCAGGTGAGATCTACTGGGAGTTGGATGAAAGACTGAAGTGCACAATTCACAAAGTGAACATGACACTAACAAATGGGAAACACCTCGAATATTTTGTAGTGTCATTAACACTACATCTATGGAACACATTGTCACAACAAAGGCTAACCACTCAAGCTAAGGTTTTGGAGGTCGCGATGAGATTGCAAGAGACTCTAATACAAGATCCTAACCTGGGATTTGAGTAGATTCATGGGCAGTTGAAAAACTTGTGTCTAGAGATGCAGAGTTTGAAACAAGACAGGACAACCTGCCTAAAGATGCATGATGAGGTATGGTGCATAAAATGCAAGGGCCATGGGTACAACAAGGATCATTGCCCAGTGTTCGTGAATTACCTTGCGGGAGGAGGGCCAATGCCACTAAGACTGGAGGCACAAGCAAGACTGAGCACGGTGCCTGCACTATGGTGTGAGATTTTTCAGATAGGAGGAAAGCATGCTATAGATAACTGCCATTTATTACAGAAGTATATGCAGAATTCACAGTCATTGTTCTGTAATTTCTGCAGGTCAATAGGACATGATGAGTGCACATGTAGAAGTTATGAGTTGATGATGGATCAAACTCCTACCTATAGAGTTCAGGTTGAAACACGACCCCTCAATCAAAACACAAGAATGGTGCGCATCGAATTTCAGGGGTGCGGATGAGGCCGAGGTGGAGGGGGACCCAAAAGAGGTTGTGGACAACTGATATGTTACAATTACGGAGGGCCAGGGAATTATGCCTGCAATTGTGCGAATCCAACACAACCATTATGCTTGTATTTTACATTGTTTGACCATGAGACAGAGGATTGTCCCATACTAATAGCGAGGTTATGCGATAAAGGAGCACTCCAACCTCCCCCAACTTAGAACTTGCAAATTGTGAGGTATGAGCCACGCAAGGAAGACCCTAATGTAAATATCATGCTCCAAAGTGGTATTACGATAGGGGATGACAAAGGCAAGCAACCTGAAGTAATAACCTAGGTTCGCAAGACTCCAACGAAGGAACCAAAATTTGATTTGGAGCGCGTTAAGGAGACGTTCATGGAAGCTAAGAGGAGCTTCATTGATGCCTCCACTTCAGGAAGTAAAGAAAAAATAGAGTTGGAAATGGACCCATCGATGCTCACTACATTCTTATAGACATGCATGAAGCTGCTATGTGACAGCAAGGCTATAAAGGGGTTGCAAGAACTCATAACTATGCCAAGAGAACCATGCATAGTTCGAAAGCTCGGGAAGCACACGACACAAACAGGAAGGGAAATGAGATTGACCACATAGATTGGGGAGTATGAGATGGACCAAGTGATTCTAGATCTAGGGTCGGATGCGAATGTCCTACAAAAACAGACATGGGAGCACATGGGTAGGCCTACGTTGCAATGGTCTCCTATCCAATTACAAATGACAAACCAACAAAAGATCCTACCTATGGGGAGATTATAGGGAATCAGGGTGTTGGGTCACTAATATGTCATTATTATTATCACTTTTTAACACACATTTCATCCATTTCTACTCTTCTTTATCACGTCATTTATCATAATTTATCATATAATTCTATTTTATAATTATTTATGCTCTCATGGATAAATATTATTTCTTCTCCTTTATTTTTAATAAATTGATTATTATGCATTTTTTTACCAATAATGGCTTATTAATAAATTTGTTCACCATTTTAGCCTCCAAGATATTTTCCATATTGAAGATTTGATCATTAAATGTGCCAACTCAGAAATTCGCTGGAATAAGAAGTGACAATTTTGTATTGAACGGTTTAGGCAAATGGGGAAGAATCAGGAAAATCTGAAACATGGGTTTTGTTCAGAATGGACCAAATTAGTTTTTTGTTGAAGAGTTTTCCCAAATTCGTTCCATACAAAGAGAAAGAGAAGGTTCTATAAAGACTTTTTTATAAGATTCACTGTTGTGGCCGTTTTCCAAATTATACCAGTTGCAATGCCAAATTCGACCTGTTTCTGTTGAATGATTGATGGAAAGATATTTCAGATCTAATATTGCTTATCAATTTGTTGAGAACAATCCAATTTTCTAATAGAAATAATATTGTAATCATATCTCTTGTAACTTCTCTCTGCTCTCTGTGTATTTAAATGAGAATAGAGATCAAAGACGGGAATTATGGATTCATGATTCATGATGGATGATTAGAGAGAGAATTAAATAGATTAGAGATAGATAGGATAGGATATGTGGAATGAGATAATTAATATTGAGAAATTGTAACTATTATTGTTGACTCTCATTGTTGAAGCACAGAACGAAACTATTGTAATATTTATGCAATGATTAACATATAAAAACAGTTGCATTTCCTCTGCATCTCCTGAAGTAATCCGGTGGTGCTTCACTGACAGCTAAGGGCCCAACCCTGGTGGATCCACTTGCTTCTTGTATCATTATTTTATAGTTCCGTGTGATGGTTTGATTTCCTTTTCATTTCTTTAATTTGTTTTATTCAGTAATCTTCTGTTTCTGAACATTTCACTGAATCATTGTTATATCAAAATCGTGATTGGTGTTGTGTGTGGAGCATGATTGTTTAGAGGTATTTGTTTTAACTAGATGTATACCCTAAGAAGTTTGTACACCCCTCTATGTCGGGGGGTGCGGGGGGGACTTGTCCCCCCCATGGGGTTCCGGGGGCCAGCGGTCCCCCAGTGGGGGCTCGGGGGTAGCGCCCCTGAAGCTAAAAACAGACGTAAAATTGCCTTGTAAAAGTATATTAATTTCTAGTCAGTCTGGGTCATTCATTAGGCAGATGATCTGACGGTAGAACTTATGTTTAGTTTAGGGTTTTTTGCCCTAGAAGGCAACCCCTCTCTTTGTAAGAGGGAATTATATTGAGTCTGTGTAATAGATGTGTATTCTCTGAGTGAGAAGCAGAGAGGTGAGACTGTGAGAGAAAATAGAGGATATTATAGCGGATTTTCTATAGGTTGTGTCTCTTCATTTTGCTGGATAATAGATAGGAAGGACTGGCTGTTTGGGGTGGACGTAGCCCAAACTAGGTGAACCACGTATATCTGTGTCTCTCTTGTTTTATGCATTTTTTGTGTTTATATTTATGCAATATTTTATGTGTTCCATTGCTCCATAATATATAATTTTCTAACAATTGGTATCAGAGCCGAAGGTCTATTTGGCTGATAAACTCGCAGGAAAGAAGGGTTCCTTGTTCAAGTGGGAGCAATGGCCGAAGATGGTAAGTTTAGGGTCAAGAAATTTAACGGCCAAAATCTCTTGCTGTGGAAGATGTAGATGGAATATTATCTGTATCAAAAAGATATATACCTACCATTGGGTGGAAAAGCAAAGATGCTGACGGTATGACAGATGAAGAATGGAACCTTCTCGACCGAAAGGCACTCAGAACAATATGGTTGTGCCTCGCAACATCGGTTGCCTTCAACATTTTTAAGGAAACAATGACAGAGGGTTTGATTAAGGCGTTGGAGAAACTATATGAAAAACCCTTGGCCTCAAACAAGGTATTTCTTATGAAACTGTTATTTAATATGAAGATGTCAAAAGGTGGATCTGTTGGAGACCATTTAAATGATTTTAATACTGTTACAAGTCAGTTATGTTCTGTAGGGGAAAACTTTGATGAAGTTAGAGCTTTGTTATTCTTGTGCTCATTACCAGAAAGTTGGAATGGTTTAATAATGGCCATTAGTAACTCTGTGTCTGGATCTAGTACTTTAAAGTTTGATGATGTTGTTGGTGCTATCCTTAGCGAGGAAATGTGACAGAAAAGCTTCAGTGAGACATTGGGTAATGCTTTGAGTGCAGAGTCTAGGGGAAGAAAAATGGAAAGAGGAAAGAACTCTGGATATCGCAGTAAATCAAGGAAAGGCAGATCCAAGTCTAGATCTGGGATAGTGTACTGGAAATACGGAAAGAAAGGACACCTAAAGAAAGACTGTAGATCTCGGAAGGGAAAAGAAGGAGATGCACAACAAGAAAACAATCATGAAGCAAATGTGACAGGTGAGGTGTTACAGGATGCTTTGATTCTTTCTTTCGAAAATATTACTGATTCCTGGGTAGTAGATTCAGGGGCCTCATTCCATGCCACACCTGATAAGATATACTTTCATGACTATGTTCAAGGAGATTTTGGACAAGTCCGTTTGGGTGATGGTAAACCCTGTAAAATTGTTGGAATGGGTAAGGTTCTTGTAAAACAGCAGAATGGAAAACAATTGCTACTAAAGGAGGTAAGAAATGTTCCAGATCTAAAGAAAAATCTAATTTCAACATGGCAGTTAGGCGGTGAAGGTTGTGTGACAACTTTCACAGATAAATCTTGGAAGGTCACCAAAGGAGCCGTGGTAATAGCAGAAGGCGAAAAGGTTGGTACGTTGTATTTATGCAATGGTATTTCTAACTTTGTTAATGTTTTAACTTCCAAAGGAGCAGATGCAGCATTATGGCATCATAGGCTTGGACACATGAGTGAAAAGGGGATGAAGATCCTTCACTCAAGGAATTTGTTGTCGAGTTTGAAGAATGTTGATTTGGACTTCTGTGAGAATTGCATTTATGGAAAGCAGAAGAGAGTCAGATTTCTAAGAGTTGGGAAAGAAAAGAAGAGAGAAAAATTAGAGCTTGTGCATACAGATGTATGGGGACCTGCTCAGGTATCATCTCTCGGTAGCTCTCATTATTATGTTACTTTTATTGATGATGCAACTAGAAAAAACTTGGATTTACTGTATTAAGAATAAATCTAATGTATTTGATACTTTCAAGAAATGGAAAGATTTGGTTGAGATTGAGACAGGAAAGAAATTGAAGTGTCTCAGATTAGACAATGGAGGTGAATATTGCAACAAAGAGTTTGATATGTGTTGTTCAGAGCATGTAATTTGTAGAGAGAAGACAGTTCCAAGAACACCACAAGAAAATGGTGTGTCAGAAAGGATGAACCAAACAATCATGGAGTGTGCAAGGTGCATGAGATTGCATGCAGGATTGCCTTTACAGTTTTGGGCAGATGCTGTAGATACTACTGTTTATCTAATAAACAGAGGGCCTTCAAGTTCCTTGGATGGTGGTGTTCCAGAGGAAGTATGGACAGGTAAAAAGGTAAACTACTATTTTTTAAAGCCTTTTGGTTGTGAGGCCTTTTTCCATATTGATAAAGAAAATAGAACAAAGCTTGGGGCAAAGTCAAAGAAATGTACCTTTATTGGATATGGTGTTAATGATTTTGGTTATCGCTTATATGATTATGAAAATCACAAAATTAGGAGCATAGACGTAATATTCAATGAAAAGGTCTTTTTATAAGAATCAGTTGTAGGAAAATAAATATGAAAAAGAAAACAAGGAATACGTAGTTCTTGATGAAATCATTGAAAAGGTAAAGGTGTCTGAAAATAATAATAATCAACAACCACAACAACAACAACCACCACAACAACAATAGGCACCCCAAACACCTGAAAGTGGTGTTAGAAGATCTACCAGGGTAAGTAGACCCCCTAAATGATACTCTCCTTCATTATATTATTTATTGTTGACTGATTCTGGTGAACCCGAATGTTATGAAAAAGCAATGTAGGTTTAAAGCAGAAAAATGTGGGAGGTAGCCATGGAAGAAGAGATGGACTCCTTAATGCATAACCAGACTTGGGACTTAGTCAAGTTTCCTGCAGGAAAAACTACATTGAAGAATAAATGGGTTTACAGGTTGAAGGAAGAAGATGGAGGAAAACAGAGGTACAAAGCTAGATTTGTGGTGAAGGGGTTTGCACAGAAGAAAGGTATTGATTTTGATGAAATATTTTCTCCTGTTGTTAAAATGACTTCAATCAGAACTATTTTAAGTCTTGTAGCAGTTGAAGATTTGCATCTTGAGCAGTTAGATGTAAAGACAACCTTTCTCCATGGGGATCTGGAGGAAGAGATATATATGCAGCAGCCACAAGGATATGAAGTGAAAGGGAAGGAGAAACTTGTGTGCAGGTTGAAGAAGAGCTTGTATGGCTTAAAACAGGCTCCAAGGCAGTGGTATCTAAAATTTGACAAGTTTATGTCTGAACAAGGTTATACTAGATGTCACTCTGATCATTGTGTTTATCTGAAAAAGCAAAATGATGGCAGCTATATTATATTGTTATTGTATGTAGATGACATGCTTGTTGCAGGATCTAACATGCAGGAAATAAATGTGCTCAAAAGAAAATTGGCAAATTCATTTGCAATGAAGGATTTGGGAGCTGCAAAACAAATCCTTGGTATGAGAATAACTAGAGACAGGAAAAATCGTAAATTAACATTGTCTCAGAATGAGTACATACAAAAGGTGTTGAAAAGATTTAACATGCACAATGCAAAACCAGTTAGTACACCTTTTGCTAGCCATTTCAAACTTAGTAAGGAAATGTGCCCAAAGACCCAAGAAGACATGGATTATATGTCTAAAGTTCCATATGCATCAGCAGTTGGAAGCTTAATGTATGCAATGGTCTGCACAAGGCCTGATATTGCACATGCAGTGGGAGTTGTAAGCAGGTACATGAACAATCCAGGAAAGGAACATTGGATGGCAGTGAAATGGATTCTCAGATATTTGAAAGGTACCACAGATCAAGCATTATGCTTTGGTGGTTCAAACATTTCTCTACAGGGATATGTTGATGCAGATATGGCAGGTGACAGAGATAACAGGAGGAGCACTACAGGATATGTATTCACTGTTGGTGGAACAACTATCAGTTGGGTTTCAAAAATCCAAAGTGTTGTTGCACTTTCAACAACAGAAGCAGAGTATGTTGCTGCTACAGAGGCTAGTAAAGAAATGATTTGGTTACAAAGGTTTATGGGTAAAATGGGTAAGGAGCATGATATGGGCATGTTATACAATGATAGCCAAAGTTCCATTCATCTTGCAAAGAACTCAGCATTTCATTCTAGGACTAAACACATACAATTCAATTACCATTTGATACGATCAGTGTTGGAAGATGGAGAGTTGAAGCTGGAAAAGATACACACTAGTCAGAATCTTGCAGATATGCTAACAAAAGTTGTAACCAGGGAGAAACTGAGAATATGCTCAGATTCAATTGGTCTTCAAGGATGACGATGAATATGAGAAACAATCAGGTCCAAAGAGGAGTCATTTTCCAGCAAATGAAGCAGCGGTGGAGTTGCTACAATCATTCTCCAAGTGGGAGATTGTTGTGTGTGGAGTATGATTGTTCAGAGGTCTTTGTTTCAACTGGATGTATACCCCAGGAAGTTTGTACACCCCTCCACGTGGGGGGGTGCGGGGGGGACTTGTCCCCCCTCGTCAAGGTCTAGGGGTGCCGATCCCCCCCGGCTAGGGGGTCTGGGGGCCAACAATCCCCCGGCGGGGGCTTGGGGGTAGTGCCCCCGAAGCTAAAAATAGATGTAAAATTGCCTTGTAAAAGTATAGTAATTTCTAGTCAATTTGGGTTGCTCATTAGGCGGCTAATCTGACGGTAGAACTTATGTTTAGTTTAGGATTTTTTGCCCTAGAAGGCAACCCCTCTCTTTGTATGAGGGCATTGTATTGAGTTTGTGTAATAGATGTGTATTCTTTAATTGAGAAGCAGAGAGGTGAGACTGTGACAAAAAATAGAGGATATTACAGTGGATCTGCTATAGGTTGTGTCTCTTCATTTTGCTAGATAATAGAAAGGAAGGAATGGCTATTTGGGGTGGACGTAGCCCAAACTGGGTGAACCACGTATATCTATGTCTCTCTTGTTTTATGCGTTTTCTATGTTTATATTTTTGCAATATTTTATGTGTTCCATTGCTCCATAATATATAATTTTCTAACAATTGGATTGCGTCGATAGCAAGATTATTATTCATAACTTAAAATTTTATGTTGTTCATTCTAAAATAATATTGCACTACCTAATTCAAATTATGTTTTTCATTTACAGTTGCAGTTGCTGTTCATTTAACTATATTTCACTTACAACTGCGATTGTTGTTCACTTAATTACCGTTCAATTATAACTGTGATTGCCATTCCTATTATACCAGTGGTTAATTTTCATTCTACTAGGATAAGATTGCTGATTCAGTTTAATTTACAATCATTGTGTGTTTCCACTTAATTAGCTTTACTGTTCCGTTATATTTTTTATTGTTGTTCATTTAATTTAGCTTTATTGTTCATTTCCATTAATTTAGTGTTGTTGTTAAAATAGGCTTTACTGTTATCACTTTCATGCAAGGATTTGATTTCACCTTTTAACTGATAGTGCAGCAAGTGTGTTTTAGTAAACATTTCCAACTGAATTGCCATTTCCAGTTATTTGCTTTAGTGTGGATTGAAAGATCAACAACTCTAAAGAACATTGACTATAGCTGTCTAAGTTCATAGATTGTGGATCCTGGTTATGTTTGATTTCATTTATATCAGTTGACAGAGGAAAGAGTTATCACTACTACATCCTTGACTGATAAATTGTTGTAGTTTTCTGAGTGAATGATTTAAGTTTCAGAGTGTTAAGTTTCCTTTAATTGTAAGTAGATTTTATTTCAAACATTCGTTTACTCTTGTATTTAAAGCACTATACTACAAATTTTGAAACATTACTCTTGAGTAAATAGCCACCTCAGACTGAGTACACTCTTGAAATGGAAAATTTTCCCTGGGTTGACAATTAATGTGAAGATAATTAGGAATTAAAGAGACACCTTTTATCACTCAACATTTTGGTGTCGTTGCTGGGGAGAGTGTAACCATTTCTAAAGAGTAGTGTGCATTTGATGGGTGCATGTTAGGAAAGAGTTGGGTATTAAAAATGGAAGCTAAGAACCTACATACGGAGCATGTAAAAGTTGTGCTCCCCGTCTGCTTTCCAGCATGATTGTTAAAGAACTTAGGGTAGAAATAAATGTTCAAATTTCTGTGTGAATGACTTAAAAAAAATAGAAATTTTGAAAAACAAATATCATGATTTCACTTAAGTGATGATGTAAGCACCACGCATTTCACTAACCAATTGACAAGAAAATTTGAAGGAGGAGCCTCAAAGAAACACATGAAGAACATCTTCTATTATGGTAAGAAATAGATCACATTTCTACTTTTGAATTCCCTATCAAAGATCTAGGAGGAGTAACACAAATGCACATAATTCCCCCATCTTCTCTACCAAATTTTCATGGTTTAGCAAATGAAGACCCAAATACATTTTTATTTTAATTTTAAATACTTTGTAGAAGATATGATTATTGTACTAATGATCAAAGGTTGAAATTGTTTCCTCTTACTCTAAAAGGAGCAGCTCTCTGATGGTTCGTGAGCCTAGTTGGGAACTGCATCCAAACATGGGAGGACATGAAGAACATATTCTTAAAGAAGTATCAGGGCTATTGCAAGGACAATGAAGATATTTTCAATATGATACAAGGGGAAGATGAAAGCTTGGAGGACTATGTAAATTGATTTCAATACAACCTTCAAAAATCAAAGCATAAGTATTTGGAAAAAGATATCTTAAAAAAACTCCTTAAAGGAATCAAAGATGAATTTTTATAACTCTGAAATCTGATAGGAAAAGGTGATGTTTTTCAATTGTCATATGATGATGTTTGTGAATTGTGCATAAGGTATTCAAGAGGAATCTCCAAGGCCGGTAAGAATTCTAGAGATGTTTCTTCTTTCTTTTCCAAATCTGCTACAAGAACGGGAGACATAAGAGCTGAAATCAATGTTTTATTTGAAAATTTTAAAGTTGATTTTATTAGCTCTCTAAATGCAAAATTGGATGTTTTGCAGGTTCAGAAAAATCAAGAAATTGAAGAAGTGTTTTTCCCCCATTACCAAAAGGAGCATCCTATAGATAGTTGTTCTTCCTTATCTAGGATGGAAGTATCATTTCAAAGAGATCAGGAAGCTGTAACAAGGTCAAAACCATGGAAATCATGGCCTATAGGTATGGTTAAAAACACTTCTTCTCCATTCCCTTAATTGCATAATCCATTATGGAATACTAATGTGTTAGGGCAGCCATGTCAATCTCAATATAACCACCACCAATCCTATCTACAAGTTTGGCATGGTTCATCTTATGATTGCATGACTACTCTCCCTCATCTTGTAGCATAAACACATCATCCATATTCTTGACCATTTCTTCCACAACATCTTGCTTGCCCATCAAAACCATCCACACAACCCAATCAACTACATCATCAAAATGCTCCATTCCGTACACAATTTCTTGCTCAACTAATTCCACACCCTCACCACAATAAACCAGTACAACATGCTTACAGTGTTTAAACTGCAAAATTCACCCACCCCTCCCACCCATTCTATCTCACATGCACCATTGGAGGAAACTTATATTGATATTCAGAATGTTTCAAATTCAAAAATTGTAGAAGTTATGGAAAAAAATGAGGTTTCTCCTAGTTTGCATCAACAAGCCATTTTAAAAGCTCAAGAACTTCATGATATGATGGCTTTGGGAAATCAAGAAAGTAAAGGATATATTGAATATTGGTTTCACTTCATCATTTGTTTGCAGCATCACCCCTTACTTCAACAATTTTTGATACCATCTTTTCAAGGGAAGTTGGCTTCTCATACCCTAATATTCATTAATATGCATTTTTCAAATTTGGGTATGTGCATATTTGAAGCCTTATTTTGAAAATGGTTCCAGCGGAAGTACTTTTATACATAGTCATATTCATTTTTCAATCAAAGTAGGTTAGTGTAAAAAAATAATAAATAAGGACATAAATAAATGCATTTTGTTTTTAATGTAAAAATAGTTGTTTTTTGTTGCAACACACTATGGAAATCAACATCAATGATAAATGTTTTAATTCATGTGTGTATGTAGATAAATTATAATGGAAATAACAGCTCTACAAACACTCATATTCATTTTTATCACCGATTTGGAAAAAATGCTTGAATATCATATTTTTTGGCTTGTGGGCTTAATGAAATTTATGAAAACACAATCGAGAAAGTCATGTTTTGAGGGACCAAAAGGGAATAATTTTAAAATATATTTCTGTCTTAAGTATCCCTTCATGTCTATTTTCCAACCCAATTTGAATTACTCAATTTGGATTTGAAACGAGAAATTTATAACCAAAACATTGACAGGGTGTCTAGTAGGTAGCTTAGGAATAGAGTTTGGACAGTCAGTTTTTGGAGGCATAAATGACTATATTTTTAAAACCCATTTCTACCCTAAGTATCCCTTTATTTCTACTTTCCAACCCAGTATTTATCACTAAATTTGGATTTGAAACGAAAAAGTTAAAACCAAATTATTGACAAGGTGTCTAGTAGGCAACTCAGGAATAGAGTTGGGACAGTCTATTTTTGAAGGCCTAAATGACTATATTTTGAAAACCTGTTTCTATGGTATATTCCCCTATGAATCTAGTTTACAATTCAATTTGAATCACTCATTTTTTATATTGTATGAGGAAGTTATGATCAAAATAACGTAAATCAGCACTCTTAAAACTTTGTCTTTCTGGTTGTTACTTAGAGTATTTGACCTATCAATTCTTCTTTTCTTCAAAACCTGTTTCTATTGGAGATAAATAAATGAATATAATTTCATTTTCTATTTTAATCATTCAAATCCGACATCAAACAAAAAATCTATGCTTAAAATATCCACTGTTATTCTGAGTGAGGTAATAATAGATGTCTATGTTATGCAGGCTGTTCTAAGTAAAATTGACATATCATATCATTGAATTTTTAAAAATTGTTTCTATTGGAGATATATCTTTGAATTATCTCTCATCTAGCTTTGGAATAAATCAATTTGGATGACAAAACAAAGAAGCTGTGATTAAAACACTGCAAGTTAGCATGATTGGCCATTGCTCTCCCGCAAGTGACAAATAAATTTTACTTTGTTATTTTCTCCGTGGATTTTTTATACAGAATAACTACGAGGATCACTGCCCGATGTTCATGAGTTACCTTGTGGGAGGAGGACCAATGCCACTAAGACTGGAGGCACAAGCAGGAACAAACGCGACACCTACACTATGGTGCACGATTTGTCAGATAGGAGGAAAGCATGCTACAGATAACTACAATCTATTACAAAAGTATATGAAGAATTCATAGTGGTTGTTATATAATTTCTTTAGGTCAATAGGAAATGATGAGCGCACCTATAGAAGTTATGAGTTGATGATGGATCGAACTCCTACCTACAAAGTTCAGGCTGAAACACGGCCCCTTGATCAAAACGCAAGAATTGCGCGCACTAGATTTCAGGGGCGCAGATGAGGCCGAGGTGGAGGGGGACTGGGAAGAGGTCATGGAAAACTGATATGTTACAATTACATAGGGCCAAGGCATTATGCCCATGATTATATGAATCCAACGCAACCATCATGCTTGTATTTTACGTTGTTTGGCCATGAGACAGAGGATTGTCCCACACTAATAGCAAGGTTTAATGATAAAGGAACACTCCAACGTCCCCTGACTTAGAACCTGTAAATTGTGAGGTCCGAGTCACGGGAGAAAGACCCTAATGTAAATATCATGCTCCAAAGTGGTATTACGATAGGGGATGACAAAGGCAAGCAACCTGAAGAAATAACTTGGGTTCGCAAGGCTCCAACGAAGGAACTAGAATTTGATTTGGAGCACGTTAAGGAGAAATTCATGAAAGCTAAGAGGAGCTTCATTGATGCCTCCACTTCAGGAAGTAAATATAGACTAGAGTCAGAAATGGACCCATCGATGCTCACTATGTTCTTATAGACATGCATGAAGTTGCTGCATGACAACAAGGCTATAAAGGGGTTGCAAGAACTCATAACTAGATGTACTAGGACCATGCGAGGAAAACCGCGCATAGTTCGGAAGCTCGGGAAGAACACGGCACGAATAGGAAGGGAAATGAGATTGACCATGCATATTGGGGAATATGAGATGGACTGAGTGATTCTAGATCTAGGGTCGGATGCGAACGTCCTACCAAAACAGACATGGGAGCGGATGGGTAGGCCTGTGTTGCAATGGTATCTTATCCAACTACAAATGTCGAACCAAAAAAAGATCCTACATATGGGGAGATTATAGGGAATCATGGTAGATATTGAAGGAGCAAGCACACTAGCAGATTTCGAGGTAATAGAGATTGTTGATGACATCAATCCCTAGTCTGTGCTATTGGGAATAGATTGGTCCATTGACATGAATGGGGTGATAAATCTAAAGAATTGCAAAATGATCTTTGAGAAAAAAAAATTGTGTGTAGTGGTACATTTAGATCCTGTAGAGGTATCACACTACACGGAGTTGTTGCATGACTATGATAGTGATGATGACTTGGACTGCATCTACAAGATAACTGCATGGGAATAGGAATGGGTAAGTCCAACCACAGATAGTTGAATCTTATGGGAGCGCAAAAGCTTTTGCACATCGGATTCTGACGAGGAGATAAAACAATGGCATAATTGGTTACATGAGGTAACCATGCTCAACTGTAACATGATGACAAGGTTGTTGTGCTGCGTAGCCACAGAGGTAAGAGATCTTCCTACGTATGATGGGTTAAGCAAGGTGGATGACTTCCTGAAAAAATTTGAAAGAGAAGTACCAGAACAGTAGCGTTTCAATGCTCTATAATGGGTACTGCAAGCTACGCCTGCAAGATGGTGGGGTACACACCAAAGAAGTTTTGAGGACTAGCGTGAATGCAAAAGGATGATGCACATGCATTTTGGGAAGCCTCAGAAATTGAAATACAAGTATGAAAGATGAACTGGCCCATGCACCCACCTATTGGGGTGGATATAGGCATATGGTGTGAAACCTGCATGAATGCACACTGTCCTCGCGGTAGGAGACATGATTAGTAAGCAGGTGTGGGTAAGGAAATGGTGCGAATGACCCCTCCAATTGGGACCAAGAAGTATGGAAAGACTGAGTGCGCAAAAGAATATCCACACAAAATCTTTTAACAAAGTATGCGAAGTGTTGAACAAGGTCCACAATGTGAAGCAGATTGACTGGGACTTGGGCATACCAGCAGTTCTCTGGGCTTATAGGACCACGTGTAAAAACCTGACTGCGTAGGCACCGCCAAGGCTGGAGTATGAAGCAATTGTAGTGAGCCCTATAGTAATTGGAGAGCTTAGACCACACATGATAACACTGGTAGATACGATGGTTCATCGAACCTTAGAAGTAGAAATCCAACAGGGAAATTTTAGACTCCAACAACTTAAAGAAGAAAGGGTACAATTAAGGAAGAAAAGTGCTCTAGTGGATGCAGAATTCAAGAAACTGGAGGACGAGATAAAGGAATATTTTGTAGGAAAAAATATTAGGGTGATAAGGTAGGATGCGTACGATCACGATGGAAAGTTTAATACCTATCACCGCAAATTGTTCGGTTTGATGCCTTGTCTTGGACCACACATTGCTAAGCGTATTGACAAGGGTAGCGCATTGCAGATGGTAAAGAGTGTGATGCCAATTGTAACAATAAAAGGTGGGTATTCTCCAGGAAACATGATGGATGATAGGATGAAACTTCACACGGGTGGTGTGACCCTCTGAGTAGCCGAAGGAAGTATAGCCTTACCACTCCAAGTAGTTGAGAGGAAGCACGAGACTATAAACTATTTTTCCCAGGAGCTACGCAATGTTGGAGCTACATGCAAAAGTAAAGAGTCACAAGGTCCATGACCCCACATGGGGGGCTACTCGGGCTTGCCAGAAAGTGATCGTTGAAGTCACTATTCATGATGGGATGCTCGACTTGAGACCAAATGGAGTAGGTGACAGGCATTTAAGACGCGATTTATGGGCAAGATTTGGGAAAATATGCTACTAAGGGAGCATTAATGAATCGGATTTTGGGAGAATGGTCGAATTCAAATTCAAAAAGTGTTATAAATTACAAAGGGCTACCCAACAAACAATGCTTGGTCATTTGCAACTTGAGCTATTGAGCAAAGCCCTGATTGTTGTGTGTTGAGCATTGATTGAGCAGCTAAGTTTGCAAGTGCTAGATTTCTGGACAGACGCGATGACAACAACTGAGGACGTTATGGAGATAACCAAACTGACCACCGAAGAAGATACGCAGGCTCTGACTAAGGGGGATGCTCTAGAAGGTGTCTGGATTGTGGCAAAAACCCCGAAATCACTGCGCACACCAAGACCCAAGAAGGAAAAACAAGCGATGGTTCTCGTACGTGTCCCTGTAAAACCCACTACGCACCAATCTATCAATGGAGGAGAAGGGGAAAGCTGTCACCATAGAGACCGATTAAGAAGAGGAAGACCTGGAGGACCTAATCATTGCAGAAGATGAGGACGAAGACATGGAGGAGGAAACTGAGGCTTCACACCCCCAATAAAGCTTCCAGTCTATGTCCCCTCGTAGAAAGGAAAGACTAGAGTGCCCAAGGACCTTGACGAGACCAAGAGATTGCTCCAAACCCTGCTCCTCCTAGACAACATTATTTTTTAGGGCAGGCACCTAGGACAGATGTCAAGCCTAAAATTTGAAGATTGGGACCTCGCTGACCACGAGACGTTCCCTCACCTTGAGACATCACACCTCATGAAGCCCAAGAAGAACACTGTGGCGGGGGTTATAGAATTAGAGTCGTGAAAGTGGTTGTGTAGGGTGGAAAAGGCTGGGCCACTAAACCTACTCTGGGTGCCACATTTCTAGCACACCCCAATAACCATTTTCGTCATCAGGCAGTTGCTCTACCTGGTGCATGATGGGTGTTTGTGGCTGGAGGAGCCCATCCCCATCACGACTGACTTGATTCACTACATTTCTCGGCTTGCATGGAAAGGCGAGGACCCCGCAGACATCTCGAAGGGGAAGAGCAGTGACTTGGCCATCGTGGAGGCCATGAAGAAAAAATACAAGCTAGCGAAGAAGAAAAGGGGCTACGCCATATCCAGCATCAATGATAAAGTAGTGAAAGTGGCAACCCAAATACTGGCGGGTAAGGTTATGGACAAGTGTCGCACAGACGAGGTATCCGCACCAGTGGTAGCACTGGCTGAGTAGTGTGCAGAGGGGGTCTAGTTTAACTGGTTTGAGTTCCTTTATAAGGAGTTTTTAGTAAATTGCTGTGAGGTTTAGGAACAGGGAAAAGTGTTCCACTTGCATGGCTTCTGTTGTCCATAGCGCTCATGGCAGGGGAATTACCAGAAGATAGTAAATTCCCCACAATTGACAGATATTTGTCGGAGGTTGTGAAGTACGCTTCGCTCTAGGCCACAAAGGATGCCACTAGGATCCGCAACAGTAAAATATTCTGGGTGTTCATGGAGATGAACCTCAAAATGGGGATCAGCCGCAAGCCACGGTTGTTTTCCACTATCTACAATAGCCTTCAGAGTTTTGTGGAATTTAAAGTGGACATTGATAGCATTTACATTAGAGTGCGCGAAGACCCGAACAAACAATGGAGCAATCTACCCTTTGTAGCCATGGACGATGTCATCTTTAATGTCCTGGAGACATGGCTGCTGAAGTGGTGCACTCCAGACATCACAGAGATAGAGAATTCAACGTCACAAAGGAAGAAAGATGAGTCCAAGCTACACATTGCATAGTTGGCAGAAAATAGAAGGAAGGAGGTAGCAGTAGTAGAAGTGTAGGAGGCGTGAGACGCTGCACAGACAACAATTGAGCAAGAAAAGACCATAGTAGCAGCACAAGAGGCAACCACGAAGGCACACAAGGGCCAAATGTCACCTTCGCATGGGAAGGAAGCATAGGAAGAAGAGGGAGGCATAGACCCACAAACCATGTTAACACAGTTGAAGCGCTAGCACCCAACTAAGTGGACAGGGTTGTGCAACAAGGTCAAGGCATCGAAGTTGTCTATTGACCTGATCACCCCAACCGAGGGTCATCTACATGACATCAGAAATATAGTCTGTGATGTCACCTCTGAGGCCCTCCAAAATTTCATGCAGGAGAACCAGATTGTGTTGGGGGCCCTCAGAGTGCAGTTGCAGGAATTACAAGTGTGCCCACCTTAGGCTGGTACCCTTTCGACTAGCCTCACAGTTGGAACAATGACAATAGAAGAGATGTTGTGCATGTGGATGATGAATACCATAGTGCTACCAGAAGAGGCACTAGTGACAAAAAATGAGGTTTAAAGGACTATGGTTAGCATGCTGAAGGGTCTCGGTATCAATATGGCTGCACTCCCACAAGAGACCTTATATGTTTTACAGGTTGGGATAATTGCAGAGCTGCGAGCTAGGGAGAGTAGCGCACTGCAAGTCCTTAGTGAGCAGAAAATCAATATGGAACAATTGAGCTTGTAATGTGATGAAGTGGTGTCATAGAATTAATAGATGGTACAGGTAGTAGATGAAGCTTGCCAAAGCATCCTGGCATTGGCCATCCTAGTAGACATACCAGCAGAGGCGCACATCCACAAGTTAGTAACAAGGGTGCGTGAGGTGCGGGAGGAAATGAAAAAGGTTCAACTGGAGCTGAACCTTCAAATCGTCGAGCTGTGGTTAAAGGCATAGCCTTCCACCCCTACGAAAGTAAGAGAACAACGCGTTAGTGTTATCACAACGGAACAAGATGAAATTGGCAGTGCAGTGCGAGACTGCACCAGCATGTTGGAAGAACCTTTTGAGGTCCTCACAAATCTGCAGGAGGACCCCAACATCCAGCACTTAGAGACAGAGGTGCAAGAACTCCAATAGTGGTATGACAGTGTTAAAGGAACTGTGTAGACGTTGGCCCTCTCTTAGAGGCTCGCGTTGATGCAACAGGCTAAAATGCTGAAAGAGCAGGTGGACATGACACGACACAAGGAAGCGGTCCTGAAGGTGCTCGTTCAGCCTTGGATCAACAAGGTCTTCACCATCACAACAGAAATTGAAGGCAAGATCGCACACATACAGGGGATGCATGCACTACTGCAGAGAAGCACTTCTAACATAGAGGTCTCAGAACAATGTATGTAGCAGATCCAACAAGTAGCAGCTCAGTGTGCTGCTGACCTTGCCGTAGTTCGAGAACAGTTGGAGGGACTCTGTGCAAAGATCTCCATGCTAATAGAGTGACTCGAGGGCGAGTCACAATGTTTGTGTTGGAGGCTTTTTGGGCATGGAATCCCCCCAAGGCATGTTTTGGGGCTTAAAACCCAAGTTTTGATTGAATCTTTTTGTAAAAGCTCCACGAATTGCAGGCACGGGGCGCAAAAGTACAATAGTGTGACAGGGTTGTCCACCCTAGTTTTTTTAATGTAATGTCAGCTGGATAGACCTACCCATGGTCAGTGGACCATGGGATTGTATAAATACAGCATGGTTCTAAGTGTAAAAAATAAAAAACAGAAGGGAAGCATGAAGTCTAAGTGATTGAGTCGAAGTGTAAAGTGTGTCTATGGGTTGTAGAATAGGAGAAGGATCTACAGCTGAGTGCACAGAGGTCTAGTATTCCACAGCTAAGTGCGCAGGGTAGGTTGAGTCTGTAACTGTTGGGAGAATCAATAAAGAGAAGTTTTTCTATAATTATGTGTATATTTTCCTAGTTTAATGCATGATTGGATATAATTTGCAAAGTATACTATTTATTTACTATGCAATCATGTATGAATGTTTTGTATTGCTAGTTATAACTTAAGACATTCAAGTAGGAGAAGGTAATTAATTAACATTAGAGATAAGTAAGATCTCAGGTAATAACGCAATGCGTGGCACAGCCCCTGGTTAGGGCTATGCGAAGGCAGTGTATCAGGCTGCGAGGAACGGGAAGTGTGCAAAGTGACCTACATACAAGAAAAAACTAGGACCAGTCATACCTGTCAGAAATATCAAGGGTGTGAAAACCTAGTTCTAGCACCCTCCCATTCTACTTTCGGTGAAACCTCAGTCCGCGCTCTGTAGATTGTTGCTGAAACGGTCAGTAGTACAGGGATTTGTTTAACTAATTAACTCTCAACCTGGATCAGGCACCAACAAGCCAACAGACCCATACCACCTCCACCTCCACCGCTGTTCACTATGGAAAATATAGTGAAGTTGCCTTTGTTTAAAGGCTTGGGAAATTAGGACAAGGACCAATTATGGTTCGTTGTGAGGGTTGTATGGGAATCTCAAGGTGTTACACATGATCACATAAAGAAGGCGACACTGGTTAGTGCTTTGCAAGATCACGCACTAACCTGGTATATCAAGTACTCTAATGATAACCAAAATGCCGGAGTGGTAGACATCCAAGGAGCATGAAATAGGGAATTTAGCAAGGCTATATCTGAGGCATAGTCTATTGTGGGATTCAAAGAGATCGTGATGCGACTAGGCAAGACGCCTTGGGAACTAGATCAAAGATTGAAATGTACAATATGTGAAGCCAACATTAATTTGACAGATGGACATCATCATGAGTGGTTTGTGGCTTCGCCACTACCACACTTAAGGAGTGTGTTGTCACAGTAAAAGATAACAACTCATGTAGAAGCCTTGGAGATTTCCATGAGACTACATGAGACTCCGATGCACGATCCTAATCTAGGAGTTTAGTAGATCCATGTGCAACTGCAGAATCTGTGCCTTGAGATGAAAAGTCTGAAATAGGATAGGACAGGTCGACTAGAGGTATGCGAGGAGGTATGGTGCTTGAAATGCTAGATTCAGGGTCATGGAAAAGACCATTGCTCAGTGTTTGCGAATTACCTTGCGAGAGGAGGACTAATGCCTTTAAGGCTAGAAGAGTAAGTAAGAACTAGTGCAGGGCCTGCATTATGGTGTGCTATCTGTCAAGTAGCTAGAAAACATAACACGGATAACTGTCAGTTGCTACAGAAGTATGTACAAGCACCACAACAACTGTTTTGCAACTTTTTTAGGTTGGTAGGACATGATGAGAGTACTTGTAGGAGCTATGAACAGATGATGGATAGAACTATTGCCTACAGGGTTCAAGCCGAAACGTGGCCCCTTGACTAGAATGCAGGGATGACATAGATAGGATTTGAGGGGCGCGGACAAGGCTGAGGTGGAAGAGGACCTGGTAGAGGTCATGGACAATTAATTTTCTATAATTGCGGAAGGCCAGGATAGTATGCTTGCAATTGCACTAATCCAACGTGTCCGTCGTGCAAGTATTACACACTATTTGATCACGAAACAAAAGATTGTCTTACACTAATAGCTAGGATATGAGATAAAGGGGCACTACTGCCTCCACCGACTCAGAACCTGCATATGATGAGGTCTGAGCCATGTGAGAAGGATCCAAACATAAATATAGTTCTCAGGAGTGGGATCACGACAAGAGATGACAAGGGGAAATAGTTGGAAGACAATACATGGGTTCGCAAAGCCCTAGTGGAAGAGGCTTAGTTCGATTTGGAATGCACTTGTGAAGCCTTCATGGAAGCTCAGAAAAGCTTCATTGGGGCCTCCACCTCAAGAAGCAAAGATAAGCCTGAGCCAAAGATGGAGCCCTCTATGCTCACAACTTTCCAGGAAAATTGTATGAGGTTACTGTGCGATAGTAAGGCTATGAAAGGGCTACAAGAACTCATGAATAGATGCACTGGAATTGTGCTTGTGAACTACGTGTAGTACGAAAGATTAGCAACCATAAAACAAGGATGGGATGGGAGATGAGACTTACTGCACAAATAGAAGAGTATGAAATGGATCAGGTCATTTTGGAGCTAGGGCCAGATGCGAATGTCCTACCGAAGCAAACTTGGGAGTGAATGGGGAAACCTGTACTACAATGGTATCTGATTCATCTAAGGATGGTGAATCGGTAGAAAATCATCCTCATGGGATAGTTGCAGGGGGTGACCGTGGATATTGAGGGAGTGAGCGCGCTAGTGAATTTTGAAGTAATAGAGATAGTGGATGACAACAATCCCTACCCTATGCTTCTGGGAATTGACTAGGCTATTGATATGGATAGGGTAATCAATCTGAAGAAGCGAAAGATGATCTTTGAGAAGAAATCACTACGCACGATAATACCCCTAGATCCTACTGAAGGATCACGCTATACGCAACCAGTCCGCGATTATGAAAGTGATGACGACTTGGAATATATCTATAAGATAATAGCGTGAAACCAAGATTGGGTGAATCCCACCATGGATGGATGGATTACATGAGATTGCGAGAGTTCCTACACTTCATACTCTGAAGAAGAAGTAAAACGCTAGAATAATTGGTTATACGAAGTAAATACACTGAATTGCAACATGATGACCCAGTCGCTGCGTTGTGTATCATCAGAGGCAAGAAATATACCTATTTATGATGGTCGAAATGAGCTAGATATCTCTTTAGATGCATTTTAAAGGGAAATACTAGAAAAGCAGCGCTTCCAGGCCTTGGATTGGGCACTGGTCACTATGCCTGCAAGATGGTGGGGTACACACAAGGGAAGCTTTGACGATTGGCGTGAATGTGAGAGGATGATGAGAACATGATTTGGGAAGCCTAAGATGCAACTGAGAGACAAGTACAATGGGAAAAATGATCTACATGCACATCTGGCCAAATGGATGCGGGCTTATGGAGAAAATCCCCAACTTGAGTGGGTGCACCTCTTCTATCATACCTTGGATGTTACACCAATAAATTGGTATATAGAAACAAAGCTCTACCATGGGACAACTAACTGGGATATCCTACGCAAAGGATTCATGACGACATTCAGTTTTGAGACGGGTTTGACAGTATTGATGAAGCGCTACAAGAGGTGAAAGCAGCCATCTTTAGGATACCGCGGGATCCTTTAGACCTAATTCAACTTGAATGGGCTACTCAGTTGAGTCACGCGCTCAAATGTTGTAATGTAGCTGATGAAGATGAGGATGAGGATTTGTGGAAGATTAACATTCCGGAAACCGAATTCCACTATGAGGTTCAAGGACCGCAGATTGAGAACCCTGATATAACTGCACAAGTGAAAACAAAACAAGTGAACATTGGTACGGAGGTAGAACCCAAATTCACAAATATTGGAGACTAACCGATGATACGACAATGGATAAGGTTTTTAAATTGCTCCGTGAATACCATGACTTATTCCCTACCAAGTTTATGGACTTAAAAGGAATAATCAGAGATCTAGGAGTGATGAAGATCATGTTAGAGCCCGATGTGAAGCCAGTTAAGCAGAGGCCTTACCGCCTCAATCTGAAATACAAGGAGAAGGTCTGCCTAGATCTAGACAAGATGCTAGTGGCAGGCATCATTGAGCCAATGGAGGAATCTGATTAGGTAAGCTCAATGGTGGTGCAAGCGAAGAAGAAGAAAGATGAGATAAGGATATGTGTGGATCTCATAAAATTGAATGACGCTTGTGTGCATGATCCGTTCCTGACTCTGTTCATGTATGGAGTGTTGGACAATGTGGGTGGCCAGGAAGCATATTCCTTCACTGATGGGTTCTCTGGGTACCACCAAATCAAAGTCCCATCGGAGGATAGGAGCAAGACAACCTTCGCGACTGAGTGAGGTTGTTTTAAATACACTGTAATTATGTTTGGATCGTAATGCACCTGCAATCTTTTCATGTGTGGTTGTTGCAACATTCATCGAATTTATTCATAAGTTCCTGGAGGTATAGTTTGATGACTGGATTGTATTTGGGCTGGTTAAGCATGACGTACCAAGCTTGCGCTTGATGCTGGATACCTGTCGAAGATACTAGATTGCCCTCAAGCTCAAGAAGTGTCTATTGTTTGTTCATTTTGGGAACCTATTAGGGCATGTGGTTTGTAGACAAGGAATGATGGTAGACCCTGTGAAGATCATGGTGATACTGAAATTGGAAATTCTGAGGAGTGTGAAATAGCTACGTGCTACTCTGGGACATATGGATATTACAGAAAGCTTATCAAAATCTATGCCCAGATCATCGCGCTGATGGAAAAATTGTTATGTCACATTTTGTTGGAACAATGACTATAAGAAAAGCTTGGATATATTGAAAGTAAATATGTTTACTACATCGATTCTAATATTCCCTAACTCAAAGAAAGAGTTTGATGTACATGTCGATGCATCATGTATAGCGTTGGGGGCAATACTAACATAAGATGGGGGAGAAGGCTTCGACCATCCTATTGTAAGCTGCAAATTATCCAAAGCATAGAAGAATTATTCTACCACTGAAAGCGAGGGGCTAGCTATGGAGTATATGCTCCAAAAGTACCAGCACTACTTGCTAGGAGGCCATTTTAATATGTATACTGATTAGTTCATGCTAAAGTACCTGGTCAGTAAGCTTATGTTGGGGGGGCGAATCTGCAGTTGGCTCTTATTTTTCCAAGAGTACGATTTTGAAGTTATTGTGAAGCCTGGATGAGTGAACGCATTACCAGACTAGCTGTTGCGTAATGAAATAGGGGAGGAACCTACTAACTTGGAAGAAGGATTGCCTGACGCACAACTATTTGTAGTGTTTGTCATGGATGGTAATTTTGAGGATATAATATACTTTCTAACAATAGGAACTGCACCAGAAGGATACTCTTTCCAAAAAAAGAAGAAATTAGTGTGCATGTGGCAGATTTTTTGTCATTTTTGGGTATCTATACAATATGGGGATTGATGAGATATTGCAATGGTATGTATCTAAGTTTGAATGAAGCAACATCCTCATGGACAGTCATGGAGGCTCTACAGGAGGACATTATGTAGGGAGAGCAACTGCGCAAAAGATTCTACGTGTAGGGTTGTGGTGGCAAACCCTCCATCGGGATTCAAAAGAATATTGCAAGGCATGTGATGTATATCAAAGAACAGGTAGGCCATCGCAAAGGGATGAAATGCCTTTGAATCCAAATGTGACATTGCAACCTTTCGAGAAGTGGCAACTAGATTTTGTAGGACCCATTCAGCCACAAGGGAAGACAGGGGCGAGGTACATTATCACTGCACTGGAGTATTTGACTCATTGGGTAGAAGTGCAACTAATGAAGGATTACATGGGCACGACGACCGCGAAGTTCCTATTTGAGCATGTACGGACATGATTTGGATGTCCAAGGATCTTGATGATTTATTGTGATACGCACTTCCTGAATGAGACGATCAGCGCACTAAAAGAGAAATTTCAGGTATATCACCAGAAGAGAACACCTTGTCACCCACAGGCCAATGGGACAGTGGAGGCATTCAACAAAGTGCTTCAAAACATGCTGACCATGGTTTGCAATGCTCAACAAAGTGATTGGGACCTATGCATACCTATAGTATTGTGGGCTTATCACACGACATGCAAGAAGATGATGGGACAAACCCCTTTTAGGACTGTCTATGGCATGGAAGCTATAATGCCTATGGAATACATCATGCCTAGCCTGTGCATAGCACTACCTCACAAGTATGACGGATCACAAAGCCCTGAAAGAGAGGCTCACACAATTGGATGATCTCGAAGAAGAAATATTTTTGGTTGGGTCTCACCAACAGGTCCAAAAGCAGCATGAAAAGGCATGGCATGATTGACCCATGAAGCTGCGAACATTTAAGATAAATGATTTAGTTTTTTTGTATCATAGTAATTTTGATAAATTCCCTTGAAAATTCAGGATGCATTGGTTAGGGCCTTATGTTATTAAGGATATTGCCGAAGGAGTGGTACAACTAGTCAAGTTAAATGGAGAACCCTTCATGGAAAAGGTGAATGGCAGTCGCTTGAAGCCATACATCGGTGGTTCGACCATGTAACTAAATGAGAGTAGCATAGTCTTAGCAGCCCAGGTAGCTAAAAGGAGGCACAAGACTATAAACTACATTGCCCAAGTTGGGGAGCTGTGCGATTGGAATATGGTGCAAAGCAAGGACGTGTCACTAGGTCCGCGGTAGCGTGGAGGGAGCTATGCTACTGAGGGAGAGACCACGCAGGCTAGCTAGAAAGTGACCATTAAAGTCACTATTCATGAAAATATGGAAGAAGTGAGGCCAAATGGAGTGGGCGACTTATAGTTAAGACGAAATTTATGGCATAGATCCATGAAAATTTGCTACCAATCCGACATTAATGAACCGATTTCAGGGGGAATAGTCGAATTTGAATTCAAATTTCCCTACGAATTATAAGTGGATGTCCAAAAAGAAACACTTAGCATTTTTAGTATTCCATTGTTGAGCTCTCAGACGCTTATGGACCCAGAGTTTTTCGAAGCTCTCAAATAGACTTTTGCATTTGCGAACTTGCTTTAGATGTCACGAGTACTAAGAGAGAGTGTTATGTCATCACCCCTAGAATTTATCAGTACAAAAGATGTGGTAGAAGAGCCAGCATAAGAAATGGAGAAATAGGCCGAAAAAGCTGCCCTAGAAGTAGCCAAAGTACTGATGGAGGTCCCTATATCCCCGAGAATGTTGAGATTGAAGCCAACCCCAACCAAGGAGACCATGAAGGACAAGAAGGGAAAGAAGCTTGCTATCCTAGTGTGCACATCATCAAGACAAACCCAAAAAAGCCCACTGCCAAGGAGAAAGGCAAGGTTATAAACCTAGAGGCCGAAGAGGAGGATATCAAAGACATCCCCATGGATGATGAGGATGTGGGAATGGAAATAGAGGAGGTTGAAGCCCAGGGTGTGGACCCTATTACAAATTTGTCGAAGTATGTCCCTCCACACAAGCCTATGTCCAAGGTCCCAAAGGACATTGATGATAGTAAGACTCCCCTGCAAACCCCATTGCTACCAGATGAGATCACGTTTGACAGTCCGTGTTTGGCATGGCTGCTGATTTTGAAGCTTGAAGACAAGGACTTGGAGGACCATGAGAAGTTCCCGCACCTAACAACATAACAGTTGATGCGTCACATCATAGACACAACTATGGGGATGACTACACTGGAGCCGCAGAAGTGGCTCAGAGGAGTAGAGAAGGAAGGATTACTCAACCTGCTCTAGGTGTTGCACTATACCCACACCCCCATGATGGTTTTAGTCATCAAGCAGCTATTGTGCTTGATGCATTATGGGTGCCTGTGGTTGAAGGAACTAATACCCATCGCCGATATGCTGATTCATTGCATCACAGGCCTGCCATATACAGGCGAAAATTCAGCAATTATTTTTGGTGGCAACGGTGGCGAGCTGGTGCTCGTAGAGTCAATTAAAGAGAAGTTTAAATTGGTGAAGAAGTCACGTGGGTACACAATATCTAGCATCAGTGACCCCTCTATGAAGGTGGCAACACAAATCCTTGTAAGGAAGGTCATGCGGAAGTGTCGCGCTAATGAGGTGTTGGCGCCTATCATCACACTCGCACAACTGTGCGTGGAAGGAGTCCAGTTTAACTAGCTAGACTACCTTCACGACGAGTTCTTGGAAAACTAACACGAAGCACAGGAGCAGAGAAAGTCGTTCCACTACATGTGTCTCTTGCTCTCGATTGTGCTTGTAGCGTGGGAGCTACAAGAATAGAGCCAATTCCCCTTGGTCGCATTGAACCTGCTTGAAGCAGCGAAGTACGCTTTGATGTGGGAAACCAAGGACGCGAAGCATGTTTGAGACATCAAAATATTCTAGATCCTGATGGAAATGAATATTGGTGAGCACCAATATTGCAACAATAATGTTGCAACTCCTGGGGCTTCCTACTTTACATTTATCAACCCAATAGTTTGTAACATACTTGGAAGTGACGGTGCTATATGCACAAGTACTAGCTCTTACTGCAGGCTGCCACTTAATTCAGCTGGTGTAAGTTTGCTAGGATATTAAGCCAACTTTTATGAGTTCTCAGAAGAAGATTTGACTGTGATGAAAGAAAGCTAAATCTATAGAGGCTATTCTATTTGCAGAAAGAGAAGGCAAACTGAAATGTAACACAAACCCTAGTAAACCCTAATTTAGCCATTAACCCTACTTTTGTGAGAAGAGAAATGAAAACTGAAGAAATGAATGACATTGACTATTGAAATGCTAAATTTCATTTATTCAAGCTACTTCTAAAAGGAAATGAAAAGAAAACATCTTTTTGTCCTTTTGAGTGTTTTTATGTGGAATTATTATGCTTGTGATTGTGCAAAGGTTTGGTGGCAAAGGAAGATGGATTTGGCCATTGCAGAGGTGGAGGTAGATGTGGAGAGGTCCTAAGAAGGCCCTAGTACCCTTTTGGAGACTTTCATAGTGATTTGACTTTGAAAAATCACTCACAGGAAATTCTACAGGAGAATGCAAGGGATCTACAAGAGGGGGTCGAGAGCTATTTTTGGAGTTTTGAAGGTGGAAGAATGATAGGAAAGGGGAACTGAAGGCTAGATGAAGGTGTTGAGGTGTCTAGAACTTTTCAAGGAATATCAAGAACAAACGTGATGGTTGGATTTTTTCAAATGGCAAGAAAGCAGCTTTATGGAAAAAACACAGAAATTAGGGCAGATTGGTGAAACGTTGCAAATGAGTTGGGAAATCTGTGAGAAGTTGGATTGTGCTGGTTGTTCTATGGATTTATGGATGTCTACAAGAGATCTACACATTTACTTATCAAAATTGACCAAAGAAATAACTAACTATACCATGAAAACAAAACTTTGTCTAGCTTGACCTAATTTCTGACCTAAAAATAGAAAATGTTGAATAGTACCTTATGAACATAAAAGCATGTGAAATAAATATGGTAAAAGGACAGGAAATGATTTGAAGCAATTGAATCTGAACTAGTATCAAATTTTCCAAATCAAGTTATCACACTAGCAGTTGCATGGAAGAGCAAAAACTGTGTTTTTGGTGGCAGCAGTAGTGCCTTGACCTCAGATCATAGTCCTAGGAAGGGAGAAAGGAGATCAGGGCCTGTTGTTTTCCTTTTTGAATCTTATTCTATCACTGTATTAACTTACTTAAGCAACTTGAAACAAAAAAAACTATACTAACCATCAAAAGCAACCTAATCTAACAAAGTAAAATGAATCTATGCAATAGAAATCAACTCATGAATTGAAGCAAAAACATATACGTACACAGTAGGAGGTGCTGGGCAGCTTGGGTTGGGCCTAACCCAAGAGCTTCAGCCCTCTGAAAGAGATCAATGCTGGCTCAAAAATTGTTTCATCTTCAGTATCAAAAATAACAGTTACATTACATAAACTATTCTAAAAAAGGAACTCAAAAATGAGTTGAACACAATGCTGCACAAAAGTGTGACAATCTACTAATAACTAGCTAACCTACTGAGGCTCTAAGCCTCCTTATTTATACAAATGGGGACCTCCAACATTCCTCCTAAAATCAAGGAAATCAACTTCCTAGAACTGAAGATAAACAACAGTCCTACTTTACTTGCTTGGCTACCCCTTGGAATCATTAATGTGGACCTTTATGCTTCGAGTTGTTGATGGATGATTTGAGGGAAGGGATCATAAATGAGGAGATACCCCCTACAAATCCTCTTCCCTATTTTCCT
Source organism: Pinus taeda (assembly GCA_000404065.3). Classification (NCBI taxonomy): domain Eukaryota; kingdom Viridiplantae; phylum Streptophyta; class Pinopsida; order Pinales; family Pinaceae; genus Pinus; species Pinus taeda. Next base: position 41,923 of record APFE031758896.1, on the reverse strand, counting down.
CGAGTTTTGGCTACCATTTTCTCATAAATTCCTTGACTTTGTCCAAAATTGTCCAAAAAATCTACATAAAACATTCATTAGACTACATGGCAAAATGTTTAACCCAATTCACTCTATTATCATAAATATATTCAAAAAAATGCAACAAAATAATGAGAATGGTGGAGTAAGTTGAAATAAGAGGCTGAATGAGCCCATATAATTACCCATTTCTGGGACTCATCATCACCCCCCTGTTGAATGGGTTGCTCATCCTCTGAGCAACTAATCTAACCCTTCATCTTTAGTGGCTCTGACAGATTCCCTGACATCCCAAGCCTCTGATGTGGTGTCTTCCTCTTTATCATGAAAACTTGCTTTCCTATCCACTTCTTCCCATTATTTATGTTCTTCCTCCTCCTTTACCCCTTCCAACAGTCCTAGCAACAGTGGAGGACTAAATTTAAGGCCAATCCAATTTGACTTCAAGCTTTGCATTGAGTGCTTATACAAGGGCACTCTCCTTATGGCTTCCCTCATCTTATTTGGGGAGTGATACTCCTTGATCCTTAGGCTATGTGGCAATGTATTCCACCTTCTCATGCAGGAATGAATGCAGTCATCGCCAAACAATCTTTCCGGGGAGTGATACTCCTTGATCCTTAGGCTATGTGGCAATGTATTCCACCTTCTCATGTAGGCATGAATGCAGTCATTGCCAAACAATCTTTCCATATCCTTGAAATGAGTAATAGCCTAGGCTTGCTTGTCAACATAGTGAGGGACAACTTAAGGATTGGCTGCAAGGTGTTGGTGGGCATAGATGAGAGCCAAGGGTTCTGCTAGTTTTGTTCTAATCATCAGGGGCTCACTCAACTCTTTTTTCATCACTTTCTAGATTTCCATTGCCCTCTTCTCTTCATGGCTCATTCAAGAAGCCATAGCCATTAGATGCAAATATCCCAATGCAGCATTTGGATCCCATAAATTCATGTCAATAAGTGTCATGTTGTGTAGGTAAAATTCCACTAGCTTCGCTTTATCCTTAGCTAAACTATGATCACACAAATGCATAAATTGGCCATAATCCTGAAAAGGTATTGTGCTCCTCTCAGCCAGTGTTTCATTCTGAAATTGGAGCCATTATTATTTGAGGTATAATGCATATGATTTGGCTAGCTACCTGCACTATAATGCCTCCATTGCCCAGCTAGCCATGTAGTCTAACTGGGCTTCCTTTTTCTATAGCTACCTTTTCAAAAGCAATATTCATTTTCTACTTGGGATTCTTTTTCCTATTGCTATTTCATCAAAGTCTCATTGTCTGTCTAGGGTTCCTCTTCTTGTTGCTATTTATTTGCTGCCTCATTGTCTGCCAGGGGTTCCTCCTTCTCTTGTTGTCCTTTTAAGATTGATAGATCATTTCCTCCTTGAGGTTCCCTTTCTTGTAGCTACTTTTTCAACATTTCATTTTCTTCCTGTAATTGAGCTCTTCTGATGCTTTATGTATGTCTGACCATGCTCAATTATTTGCTCATCTCTCTCAACCTATTCTCCATGTGCCCAACGTATTATATCCATTTTGATTTTGCAATCTTCATCCATGTATGGGTTCAGACTCTTTCCTTTCCCAGCTTGAAGAAAAGAGGCACTACAATTTTTTGTGGGATGATCTTCCCACCTTCGAGAAGGTTATAGTAGGAGCCTAAGTTAGGATGAGGTCCAGGCTCTAGTATTTATTTTTCCTTATCTTTCTCCTGGGTCTATTCTTATGCCTTCTTTCAAGTCTTTCAGTTTCTTTGAGCTTTGCTAATGTCTCCTGTAGAAAGGTCTGCACCTCCTGTAGTACTACTTTAGAGTCCACTAATTTGATCCTTTCCTTCCAAGTAGAGGTCTTAGGACTTCCTCTCTCGTAAGTGATGGAGATTTTGGAGGGAGATTCCTCCTTTGTTATAGTAGGTGCATCCTCAATGATGAAGGGTTCTTTCCAAGGTGGTTAAGGCTTGCTTATCTTGATTCTAGTGCTTTTTCTAGCTTTGAAGTACATAGATGGATGTCTTTTTATTTTCCCTTTTTTCTTAGCTGGAGTACTAAGTGCAGCAAGAAAAATTGTTGCTTCCCTTGCTAGTGTCTCAGGGGACACTTCTCCTTTCTGTTACACTGAAATTGGTCACCATGACTATCTGCAGTTAATATGGCTCCATCAATAGTCATATTATCCTCCTTGTCAAGCCTAATACCTCTGCTCTTCATGTCAAACTTCAAAAAGAGAGAAAGTCACTTAAAAACATGTTTATCTCTGGGTACGCAGGTTCTCTCTACCTTGCCTGCGTGTACGCATCCCAAACACACTGTGCCTGCGTACTGGTACGCTCTGTAAGCCAAAGGATGGGTGCGTACCCCTGTAAAGGTCAAAAGGCGCGAGTTTCATCTTTAAAAAGTTACTTGTGGTCACTTCTAAGAGCCTTCTAGAAGAGTGTTTGACGTGTATTGAGCGCCTCCAGATGGTTCATGCATCCCTATGATAGAGGAACTTATCCCATCAAGAGAGGAGATACCCCATCCAAAAGAGGGAGTATCCCATTGATGTTGGAACTGAATAACTTCCTCTAGAATACTATAAATACAGGCCTTGGGCCAAAGGAGGGGAGGTTGAAAGCTGAACATTCTAAAGGGTAAATGCTGCTGGAATTAGGACTTCCATTGTTGATTTGTGAGGAGAGATCACTATCCTTCCTTGTTGCCATATTGGGAGTGGGTGAGCTTGTCAAAGTAGAGGAAATCTCTTGTTGGACCCTGGGAGGAGCTTGCACAACACCAAGGCTCAGGTTGTAATGGTTCCTTTTTTGTTTCCTTAATACAAAGAAGTCCATTCTTCTCAATGATTTGTTGTTAATGAATTATTTCATGTACTCCTTGGTCTATGTGATGAATATGCTTTGTTTTATGATGAATATTCAG
>APFE031758896.1:0-20608 GCA_000404065.3 Pinus taeda | reverse complement strand
TCATAGAATAATGTATGTTTAGAGAAGGATTGCTCTTAATTGTCTTGTTTGTCACTAGAGAGTCTTAGACTCCTAGGGAGGTTAGATTTGTCCGCAAAAATAACTCTTTCCGCATGACACTTTCTGTTTTTCTTCTTCTTCCTCTGTTGTTTTGCCTATGTCTACTGTCTTTGATTTTGTTTCTGTTGTCGCTGGAGTTGTTTTCTCCTCTATTTGCTGAGTTTCTACCTTTCCTGTGGCAGTCTTTTTTTGAGCTATCTTGGGCTTCTTCTTTTCAGTTCTTGTCCTCTTCCTTTTCTCTACTATTGATGTTGTTTTCTTCTTTGTTGTAGGTCCAACTGTGGTTGTGTCAGGTTTCTCCTCTCCTTTCTGTTTTTCTTCTTTTTCTTCTTCTAATTGAATAGTCTATGCTTCTTCATGGATTTCCTTCTCAAGCTCTTCTTTCTGCTCCTCCTCTTTACCGTCAGATGGACTAAGGTCATTAGTGAGGGTTTTTATGTCATCTTCTTTAGTGATTTTCCTGAAAATTTCCCAGGCTATAGGGATTGTGTATGTGTGGTGGGCATCCTCTACTAGCAATTTAATGAGCCCATGGTGAGCCAGTTGGTCTGAAAGCCCTGCATTTAATTTGTTGCTACACTCTATCAAGGATTGGAGGAGAAAATATGGAAGACTGAGTTTCCTAGATGCAGGTAGGTCCATTCCATATCTTAGTTCATGTAACAATCGGAAATGATAACCATAGACTATACTGTATCTTCCTTCACAGGAGATATATTTCATGATCTGGTAGCTGACTTCACCCCATGGATAAGGTATACTTGTCCTTCTGATCCCATTCCTATCCTCCACCGGATGTTCATCAGGCTGGAAAAAGGTCTTTTTAGCAACCTGTCCTAATGGTTTTCCTTCTTTGCTCCAGGGGAGCCCAAGTGGAAGACTTGTAATTCTGCTGATGAATTATGGTGTAAGTTCTATGGTTAGACCCCTAAAACTAACTGTAGCATGGGTTTTTAAATGAGGTCTTAAGGAAAATAAAAATTCCTCTGTAATTTCCTCATCATACGCATGAAATTTCTCAAATAAAGGCATCCAATTTTCCCTAGTAAAGAGGGCTACCACTTCTGGGTGTTCATGCAATTTGGTGGAATTAAAAGGCTCCTTTCTCATAAAACCCCCTGTCATGATGTTTAGTGATTGCTGAAAATTCTCAGGTGAGGAGGAAGGCAACAAATTTTGAAACCCAAGAACAGAGGAACATCTGAGGTTTTTTTCTAGAACCAAAGATATTTTTTTGTGTTTCCTCTTTTTAACAAAAACAAATTGTAATTTTCCTGTCTTTCAAACTCTATTTTCAACCTTAATTTACTTTTCGTGTTGTTTGAGGAAATCACTATTTAAAAAAAAAACACGGAGAGTATACCAGAAAGTGTTTTTTCTTTTTTCACAAAGTAAGTAGACCACCTAGTGCAAATTTATTGTTTTACAGGCTTAAATTCCTATGGTTGCATCACTTCTTCAGACAGGAGAATACCATGGAGGAGAAAGAGATAGACTTTCAGTGCAGAGTAAAATGGAGAGACTATATATATTTCAAAGAAAAACACAGGCATACTTCTGTTGTCACTTTCCCTTTCTTTTTCAACTCAGTACTTCATTTCAAATCCACCACCTTTTGTAGATAATTAACATGCAAAGTGGGTTGTCTGAGCCTACCTTCTTTCAAGCTTGAATTTGGCACAAAATCTCGAATTTTACCTTTGCAGAGTTGCTGACTAGCCTTCCTGGTGAAAGGCTCCTGTAGACTATGTTTCTGCTCCTGTAGAGTGCGATAATGCTCCTATAGAGACTGATAAGCGGAAGGGTTTTGAAATTGGCAGAGAGCGACTGTTTTGAGGTTCTAAAGGTGGTAGGTAATTTTTTGCAGCCGAGAACTCATTGATGCAAATGAAAACAAAGGTGGTGGAGGCATCAACTGTAGCGTACTTAAGCTTATGGCATTTTCTGTGGTGACGAGGTGAGGTGGCAGGAAGGGTACGTTATCCCCATCTAGACCATTGGTCCCTACTTTAGTGCCATTATGATAATTCATGTTGGCTACCCACAATCTCTTCCATCATTCCCATTATACACCACCACCACTACCTATTTTGAGTTTTTCTTCCTGGGTTGATTGAACACACGTGTTGATTGCATCCACTAAACACTGTTTGAAATGGACAAGGCTTGTTCGAACTGGACAAAGGTATCCAGTTAGTTGGCCACTGATTTCATTTAATTGTGAGCATCTCAATGGTTCATGTAGTTTCTAAATCATATTCATGCAACAAAGGAACGTGTTTAGCCACTTACCTATTAGTCGTTACCATGCTTTGCATGTTCTTACTTTTGCACTTTGTTCTTGGATAGCTTCTACTGTTGGCACTTGTGGATTCTGAATTGGTGGCTTGGCTATCTCATGTTGGTGATCTTTGATCAAGAATGGCTCCTTGCACGTTGTATACACCTGTGGCTGCACTGACCTTGCCTCTGGAGCTTGTTTTTTTAAAGGGATCAGCTGTTACAGGAATCGTACAGGATTTCCTATAACTGCTTCTCCCTCTAAAATTTATGCCTGAGATTTCAGCAAGGACTAGAAAGATAGCCAGGAAGGTTCTGAAAGAAAAACAACTGGTATACACCAGGTAAGAAACAAGTTAAGAATGTTGTTGTTTTATTCTCCAACATTTTTTTAAAAACAAAAGAAATAGAATTTCTGTGTTTTCTGTGCAGGGAAGAAAGAAATGAGTGGAAATGTAGTGTTGTAGGGATGGAATGGAGCGTTAGGAGGATGAATGGTGGCAGTGAGGTTCACAGGTCTTCTGGACAAATTTCTAGCTCTCTGATGCTTTTTTGAACTTGATTTCAGGCCCTCTGTGGTTTCTACAGGAGCCTCCCGTAGAATGCATAGAGCTTCCTGTAGGATGTAAAATTTCCAGAATAAGTGAGACCAGGGCTTGGGAAAAGACAATGGTGATGGAGAAATTATCTATGAAGGGTGTATTTAGCCTAACCATTTATTTTTTCTTCTGTGACCCTCCTGCAATCTACAATGCATTCAAAAGAAGTTAGTTCTTTTGTTTTTTCTCTGTTTTTTGCTTTTTGTTTTTTCTCTCTTTTTTTTTTGAGATATTTGGGGCACCTGCAAGAGGTTTTCACCCTCATTGCCTACCCTGGGCACCTCCAGGAGGTTTTCACCGAGGGATCTCTTATTCTCTTTTTCTATTTTTTTTTTTTTTTTTTTTGTGGTTAGGGTGTGGGTGGAGTGGAGGCAGAGACCTGCTCCACTACCAACACTGTTTTACTTAGATTTTCAATGAATTCCTACTTGGAGAGGGGCTTCCTATAGATCTTCAACCTATGCCGATTGATGAGCATGGGGATGGCTTCTTCTTCGATGGTCCAGATCAGAACTGAACCATTGTCATTGCATTTTTCTACTGTGTACGGTCCCAACCATCTTGTCCTCAGTTTTCCCTTGAAATATTTATATCTTGAATCATACAACAATGCCCAATCTCCTTCCTAGAATTGTTTTTCTTTGAGGTGTCTTTCATGCCATATTTTTCGTTGAAGTTGGTCTACCTCTGAGTGGAGAAGGGCCTGCAATTTCTATTCATCCATTCCATTTAGCTGAAGTAACCTTTCCTTTGTGCATGGCTGAGATGTAGGTCCAACTGAGCTGCCATCTTTAATGTGTTATATTCAAATTCTATTAACAGTAAGGCCTTGTTTCCATAGATTAGATCAGGGTGTGAACATTGTGGTGGTTATCCAAGTGGTGTTATAGGCCCAGGTGGCCTCAACCAACCGATCTGCCCAATCCTTTCTGTTGCTTCTCACTACCTTGGTCAAAATTCCTTCCAAATCTTTGTTAGTGACTTCCACCTATCCATTCTCTTGCGGATGATAAGGGGTGGAAGTTTTGTGCTTGATTTTGTGGTGTGTGAGCAGGTATTCAATCAGATTGGATGTAAACTGACTCCCTTGATCTATGAAAATTCTCTTGGATATCCAAACTTGTAGAATATATTCTCCCTCAAAAATTCAGCTACTTTCTCTTCTGTTGCTGGCTTGATCGCCTTTGTTTCTGCCCATTTTTTCAAATAAGCAATGCACAAAATGATGTAAGATTTCTTTTTTGAAGGAGGGTTGATAGGACCCACAAAGTCCATACCCTACTTCTCAAATGGCTCGAAAGTCACTTGAGGTTGCAGGGGCATCTCATCCTTTGGAGTAGGTTTCCCCATCTTCTGACATCAGTCACATTGGCTGATATCTCTCCTGACCTCTTGATGAAGAGTGGGCCAATAGTAACTTGCTTGTAGAATTTTGAAGGTGGTCCTCTTTGCTGCAAAATAGCCCCCACAGGGCCCGTCATGATAGGTTAGGAGAATGTCAAAAACTTCCTCCTCCCTGACACATCACCTCAAAATTTGATCTGGGCAAAGTTTGAAGATATTGCCCCCAATCTAGGTGAATGGAGCACTTTTTCTCACGATCTTGCTTTTCTCTTTTGAGGACAGGTGTGACGGAAACTATGCTGAAACCAAGTAATTTTCTATATCATCAAACCATGGAGAGAGTACTGAGATAGCAAATAGGTGTTCATCTGGCATTTTTTCATCCACCATTCCTTCTTCACTTGCAGACAGATCTAGTCTAGACAGAATATCAACAACAACATTTTCCTTACCCTGCTTATCAACAATGGTTAAATCAAATTGCTACAATAAAAGTAACCATCTAATAATAAGAGAATTTACATATGGTTTGTTCTTTAAATACCTAATTTCAACATGAACATTGTGCACGAATGTTTGATAGTCGGTGATGTAGTGTCTGAACTTATTTAGGGAATGGACTACAACTAGGAGCTCTTTTTCGGTTATAGTGTAGTTTAATTCTGCCTTGGACAAGTTTTTACTTACAAATTATATGGCATAAGGAATATTCTCGTCAACTTGCCCTAAGGCTGCTCCTATCACTTTGTTCGAGGCATTTGTATGAATGTGGAAAGGTAGGGCCTAGTTGGACCTCTCAAAATTGGGGCAGTCACCAGTTTACTTTTCAAGGTATCCAGAGCCTCTTGACAGTTGTCAGTGCATATGAACTCAACATCTTTCCCCAAAAGACCAAACAATGGAGAGGCTAGCTTACTGAAATCCTTAATGAATCTTCTATAATACCCTGCTAAGCCTAGGAAACTTTGAACATCTCTTACCTTTTGATGAGGTGGGACCCTTTGGATGATGGCAATCTTGTTGGGATCCACCTGTAATCCTTGCTGAGAAATTGTATGACTTAGCATGGTCTCTTCAATCATTAGGAATTCACATTTTTTAAGATTGAGGGTTAGGTTCATATCAATGCATTTGGCTAAAACCTTTCCCAAGTTAGTCAAAGCTTCCTGGAAGTTAGAACCATAAGGGGTAAAGTCATCCATGTAGATTTCCACTAAATCATGAACCAGTTCAACAAATATACTCAGTACTACTCTCTGGAAAGTGGCGAGAGCATTGCACAACCCAAAAGGAAGGACCCGGTATGAAAAGGTACCCCAAGGACAAGTGAAAGTGGTGTTATCTTGGTCCTCCGGGCTGATTTGGATCTGGTTGTACCCACTAAACCCATCTAGGAAGGAGAAGAACTTATTCCCTGCCAGGCCATCTAACACTTGGTTTATGAAAGGTAAAGGGAAATGGTCCTTCTTGGTGGTCTTGTTTAGTTCTTGATAATCAACATAGATTCTGCACTTCCCATTTTTCTTTGGCACTAGAACCAAAGGAGAGACCCATTCGTTGTCAGAGATAGGGTAGATGAACCCTGCATCCAACAACTTTTGTAGTTCTTCTTTGACAATGTCCTTCAGGGTTGCATTCATCCTCCTTTGAGGTTGCCTAATTGGTTGACAATATTCTTTAATGTAAATGTGATGAGTACAAACTGAAGCGTGGACTCCCTTCATCTCCTTATGGCTCCAAGCAAAAGCATACGAGTGGTTTTTCAATAAGCTACATAGTTCTTTCTCTTTAGAGGTGGATAGGGATGAGTTGATCTTCAAGGTTCTTTTTGGGCCGAATTCCACATTCTTAACTTGGAGAGAGGTCAGATCAGCCACACAGAGATCCACTAAAAGGTTGGCTTGAGTTTCTTCCACCAACTCTTCTAATGGCAACACACTGGGGGGTGGATTTTGAATCAAGGTTTCAATAAGATCATCCTCGGTTTGTGGACCCCCCATGGTAGCTTCTATTGTACACAATGGTGCAGAATAGACTTCATCCTCATCTTCCTCCTCCATCCAGAGAGGTAAATCATGTTCTAACAAACGTTGGGCAAGAGGATATAGGACTAGTTGCTTGGACATATTCCCATTCCTGATTTTCATGTTCCCAGTGTGACAACTGATGTAGGCATCTACAGTAGCCAACCAAGGTCTTCTCAGGATGAGAGAATACCCAGTGAGCTTTTCCTTTGGCTAGAGAACTAGGAAATCAGGAGGGTACTCCCAAGAATTGATGGAGACCATTACATCTTCCACAATCCCCTCAAGGGTCATGGTGGAGTGGTCTGCTAATTGCAATACTGTTGTAGTCTTTCTCAGGGAGCCCTGAAGGTTGAGCTTGAGCATAGTTTACCTGGTCATCACATTAATGGCAGCCCCTAGATCAATCAGGGTATGGGGTATTACGGTGCCATTGATGTGGACATCGACTATAGGACTTCCAGGGTCTAGATATTTCAGACAGATCACCTAACCCAGCATCAGGTCGGACAGTTTTCCTATGACATTAATGGTTGGAGCATCTCTCCTGTGCCTACCTGGGTGCTTGAAGCACTTCTCCTTGATCATATTGTTGCATATAGGCACATCCTTTATGGCTTGGAGAAGTGGTATCTTTATACATAACTGTTTCAATTCTCCCAGAGGTTCAGTTTCTTTTGGGGTCGGTTGTGTGGTTCTAGTTAATCTCTCAGAAAAGGGTGGAATGGCCTTTGGTTCACTTTCCTATTTTTCCTTATCCTCCTTAGGGGGAGGTCAGCTATTTGGGAGAACCTTCCAAGATCATAGGTTAATCTCATGAATTTCCACAACATAGGTCGGGCATGATGTTTATCCACTATATACCTATTGGGCCTATCTGTTATTGGGGATCAAGTTCGGTTGAGCAGGTATTTGGGGTTGCCTTGGTGGAACAGGAGGCAATGATTATGGTTGAACAGGTGGTGGAGGCAAAAGAACAGGAGGAGAGTTGTACTAGGGCCTCCACCCTTAATGTGGTGCATTCTGTTGGGGCTGTGGCTGAGCATAAGAGTGAAACGAATGTGCAACTGGTTGAGCATGGTATTGAGATGGATATGACCAAGGAGGGGGTGTGGATCAAGAAGGATGAGCAGGGGGACCCCAATAAGGCATGGAAGTGGCTTGATTTGGGTTGTAATAGGTCTGGGATGTCCCTTGCATTCCTTGCTAGTAAGGACTGGGCCCATGTGGCCTCCTTTGGTTCATGAAATAGAGTGGTTCACTGGCTCCTTCAACCCCCTAATATGTAGCTTTAAGTCCGGGCAAGGAAGGGCACTAATTCGTAGGATTGTCTTCTTCACAGACTAAACAAACTTCTATAGATTTCAATGGACATTCGTTCCGAGGGTGCCTTCTAGTGCACATAGGACAAAATATGGGCAAAACCCTCTCGGCTTCCTCTTGTTTTCTTTTGATATGCAAGGTATCCATTTGCATGGAAAGAGTCTGCCTCATCTTGCTCTTCAAATCTTCTAGCAGATTTTCAAATTCACTTCTAAGGGATGAACTGGATGAGGATGTACTAGCTAAAGGTTGACTTCTCCTACCTTTCTTTCTGGCTGACCTAGAATGGTTTCTAAACACAGCCTTTATGTCATCATAAAGTAGTTGGTAGATGTCTCCCCCAGCCAGAAAATGCAGGGCATCTAGAATGTCTTCAGGGACTCCTTTGAGCAGGACCAACTTCAGAGATTCGGGGTCAAGTATGCACCTGGCCCTTTTATAACTGAGTTGAAACCTCTTTTCATAGTCTTCTAAGGACTCATCACTTCCCATGGTCATTCGAAAGATTTCTTGCTTGGTATCCTTTGATCTACAGTAGTCTCAGTATTTGTTGTCAAAGGCTTGCTACATCTTATGCTGATGTTGTTTCTAGGTAACCCCATGAACTAGCGTAATGCTGCATCCTTGAGGGTAGAAGGAAACAGTTTCAACTTCTGCTCATCTTCTGCATAGTCATAGGTTCGACAGAGAACAACAAATTCAAACGAGAAGGTATTAGGATCTTCGGTAGTCAATCCATGGAAGTGAGGTAAGGCTGAAGGAATTATGTTTTTCATTTTAGTGTCCCCATTGGTCTCTCGGATAGGAAATACACCCTCTATTCTTTCCCCATTTCCTCTAATGTTTCTGTTTTCGGCCATGGTCTCTGGAGGAATGGTTTCTTGCTCTTCTTCTATTATAGGATCTTCATATATTTATGGAGGTTCACCTATAGGTTCTTCTGGATCACTGCCACCAAAGAATAGAGAAGGGTGACTTAGTGATGTGGTGGGGGTGTTGGGTAGGAATTTTCCTGAATTGTCTCTGTTCCTACGAGGCATGAAAGGAAATATCTTTTTGGGTGATTTTGTTTTTTCTACTTATACCTACAAAGCTGAAATGGATTGAACAACAAATTGCAACTAATTGAAATGAATCTTTTTGAAATGGAAATTGTAGAATTGAAATGAAAGCAAGAGATAACTAATCTACTTTGTTGGAATGGAAATTGCAAAATTGAAATGAAAGCAAGAAATGCCTAATCTATGCTTGCTGAAATGAAATTGCAGAATTGAAATGAAAGCAGGAAATGCCTAATCTACGCTTGCTGAAATGAAACTGCAAAATTGAAATGAAAGTAGGAAATGCCTAATCTACGCTTGCTGAAATGAAATTGCAGAATTGAAATGAAACAACTACTCTAATTTTGTAGAAATAAACTTCTTAGTAGAATGTTGCAGTAGAAAATAAAAGAAAAGTAGTAATCAAAAAATACTGTAACGCTTCCCCGACAGCGGCACCAAAAAGATGGTGAGCACCAGCATTGCAGCAATAATATTGCAACTCTTGGGGCTTCCTACTTTACTTTTATCAACCCGGTAGTTCGTAACAAACTTGGAAGCGACGGTGTTGTATGCACAAGTACTAGCTCTTACTGCAGGCTATCACTTGATCAGCTAGCGCAAGTTTTCTAGGAGCTTAAGCCAACTTCTATGAGTTCTCAGAAGAATCTTTGACTGTGATGAATGAAAGCTAACTCTACAGAGTCCATTCTATTTTTAGAAAGAGAAGGAAAACTAATATGTAACGCAAACCCTATCAAACCCTAGCAAACCCTAATTTACCAATTAACCCTACTTTTGCAAGAAGAGATATGAAAACTAAAGAAATGAATGCCATTTACTACTGAAATGGTAAATTGCACTTATTCAAGCTACTTCTCAAAAGAAATGAGAAGAAAACATCTTTGTGTGCTTTTGAGTGTTTTTATGTGGAATTATTATGCTTGGGATTTATCTAGTTGTGACTGTGCAGAGGTTTGGTGGCAAAGGAAGGTAGATATCGTTGTTGCAGAGGTGGAGGTAGGTGTGGAAAGGTCCTAAGAAGCCCCTAGTACCCTTCTGGAGACTTTCATAGTGATCAGACTTCAAAAAATCACTCACAAGAAATTCTACAAGAGGCTGCAGGGGTTCTACAGGAGGAGGCCGAGAGCTATTTTTGGAGTTTTGAACGTGGAAGAATCATAGGAAAGGGAAATTGAATGCTAGATGAAAGTTTTGAGGTGTCTAGAAATTGTTGAAGTAGATCAAGAATGAACGTGATGGTTGGATTTGTTCAAATGGCAAGAAAGCAACTTTATGGAAAAAACGCAGAAATTAGGGCAGATTGGCGAAATGTTGTGAATGAGTTGGGAAATCTGTGAGAAGTGGGCTGGTTCTAGCTGTTCTATGGATGTATGGATGTCTACAAGAGATATACACATTTAATTATCAAAATTGACCAAAGAAAGAACTAACTATACCATGAAATAGAACTTTGTCTAGCTTGACCTAATTTCTGACGTAAAAGCAGAAAATGTTGAACAGTACCTTGTGAACAGAAGGGCATGCGAGAGAACTATGGTAAAAGGATAGGAAATGATCTTACGCAATTGAATCTAAACTAATATCAACTTTTCCAAATCAAGTGATCACACTAGTAGTCGCATGGAAGAGCAAAAATTGTGTTTTTGGTGGCAGCAGTAGTGCCTTGACCTCAGATCATAGTCCCAAGAAGGGAGAAAGGAGATCAAGGCTTGTTGTTGGCCTTTTTGAATCTTATTCTGTCACTACAGTAACTTACTTAAGAAACTTGAAACCAAAACAACTATACTAACCATAAAAAACAACCTAATCAAACAAAGTAAAATGAATCTATGCAACAAAAATCAACTCATGAATTGAAGCAAAAACATATAAGTACATAGTAGGAGGTGCTGGGTAGCTTGGTTTAGGCCCTAACCCAAGAGCTTCAACCCTCTGAAAGATATCATTGCTAGCTCAAAAACTGTTTCATCTTCATTATCAAAAATAGCAGTTACATTACATAAACTGTTCTAAAAAAGGAACTCGAAAATGAGTTGAACACAATGTTGCAAAGAAGTGAAAAAATATACTAATAATTGGCTAACCTACTGAGGCTCTAAGAATCCTTATTTATACAAATGGGGACCTCCAACAGTCCTCCTAAAATCAAGGAACTCGGCTTCCTAGAACTGAAGATAAACAACAGTCCTACTTTACTTTCTCGGTTGCCCCTTGAAATCATTAATGTGGACCTTTGTGCTCTGAGTTGCTGATGGAGGATTCGAGGGAGGGGTCATAAATGAGGAGACACCCCCCTTCAAATCCTCTTCCCTGTTTTCCTCAAGTTTTGGCTGCCATTTTCTCATAAATTCCTTGAATTTGTCCAAAATTGTCCAAAACATCTGCATAAAAAATTCATTAGACTACATGGCAAAGTGACTAACCCAATTCACTCTATTAGCATAAATATATTCAAAATCATGCAAAAAAATAATGAGAATGGTCGATTAAGTCAAAATAAGAGGTCGAATGAGCCCATATAATTACCCATTTCTGGGGCTCATCAAATATCAGGATGGATATTAATCGCAAGTTGTGCTTTTTTCCCATGGTATGTGTTAACCTGCAGAGCTATGTCTAATTCAAAGCTGATTTCCATCGGATGTTAATTAGGGCATGGAAGGACCCTGTGAAGAAGTGGTACGATTTTCTGTACCTGGCCACAAATGATGCCATTGATGTGGTATTGGATTAATGGCTGGTGGAGTGGAGCCCCTCCACAATCTTGGCGATGGGTGGAAGCAAGTCCGCCACACAAAAGAATAAGGATGAGGCCAAGCTAAAGATGGCATAGCTGGTCAAGAAGAGGAAGAGGAGGCCACTAAGAAGGCCAAGGCAGAGCAGACAGGAAAGGAGGTAGGAAAATAAATAGGAGGCATAGAGCGGGGCCCTAACAAAGGCACGCGGTCGCCTTCACCTGCAACTGAAGAAGAGGACACAGAGCAGCACAGTGCAGAATCTCAGGAGACGTCTAGTCATATCAAGTGCTTGAGAGAGCCGGAAAAGGGTGGGTCCAGAAAGAAGTCCAAGGCAACCAAGACCTCACTGGACCCCATCACACTAACAGAGGCGGTGATAGTCAAAAATGTCACCATGGAGGCCCTGCAACAATTTTAAAAGCAACATTAGATCATACTAGGGGCCATCCAGACTGGATTGTAGGAGTTGCAGGCCCGTGTGTCTCCAGTTGGTATGGAGACTACCAGCTTCACTATCGGCACACCAAAGGCTACCGATATGTTGTGCACGAAGGCTTCTACTGCACTAGTGATCCCAGATGGAGCACTAACAACAAAAAATGAGGTTGATAGACCCACTGTCAATGCCTTGAAGGGAGTAGGATTGAACCTGACAACACTCCTGTGTGAAGCACTCACTCCTTGCAGGATGGAGTAATTGTAGAAATGAGGGCTCGCAAGCACCACACCCTCCAAGTGATCAGTGAACAGAGAATAAACAATGAGCAGATGGCCTTGCAAAGGGATGCTTTTATTTCCACTAAGGCCAAGGAAACCAGCCAGAGAAAGAAGATCATACAAGTCATGGAGGAGGCCTACATAATGATCTGACAATTGGCCATTTTAGAGGAGGAGCCAACCGAGGTATTCATCCGTAAATTGGCCACAGGGGTGTGTGACACTCAGACGGAGATGGCTCAGGTTTAGTTGGAGTTGAACTTAAATATTACAGAGCTCTAGTTAAGGGCTCAGCCTTCAACACCACCAGAAGTCAAGGAACAGTGGGTGGACGCTATCTCAGAAGCAGTTATGGCAGTGGAGAGTGTAGTAGTAGACTGCACCCAGTTGTTTGAACAATCATTTGAGGTCTTGAATGGCTTATAGAAGGACCCAAACATCCAAAGGCTCAACACAAAAGCACATAAACTTCAACAATGTGATGAAGAAGTGAAGGGCACAACGCAAACCATCGCGCTGACACAAAGGTTAGCCAAGCTACAGGAAGCCAAGCAGCTGAAGGAATAGGTGGACGCAGCACTACACAATGAAGCAATGATGAAGGTGCGACTCAAGCCCTTGCTGGAGGAAGCTTATGTAGTTACGAGAAACATTGAAGGCAAGCTTGTGACTCTGCAAGCCACACAACAATAACTTCAGGCTGACAGTGCAGGGGTAGTAACTAAGAAGACAGTTGAAGATACAAAGCAGGCAATAGCTCAGTGCGCAGCTGAAGTTTTGGTCATAAGGGTCAAGCTAGATGAGCTTCACGCAAATATCTCTGCGCCTACCAAGTGACTCGAGGGCAAGTCACGATGTTTGTGTTGGGGAGTTGTTGGGAGCGGGACCCTCCAAGGGATGTTTTGGGGCTAAAAGCCCATGTTTAAGTCAGAATTTTGTAATATTATTGTAAAGACTCTACATTTTGTGGTCACGTAGTGCGAAGGTATTATGTGCCGCAAAGGGTAGTCCACCCTTAGTTTTGTAAAGTAAAGTCGGTTGCAAGAGATCTACCCATGGTCTGTAGACCATGGGATTGTATTAAAAAGAGCTAATCTCTAAGTTGTTAGAGGGATAAAAATAGGAAGAGAGTCATAGATTAGAGAAAGAAGTCTAAGTCTTAGGTTGTAGAATAGGTCTATGCTCTGCAGCTACCTACATAGAGGCCTAGGGTAGAAGTCTACAACTGAGTGCGTGGACTCCTGCAGTTGTATGTACAGGGTGAATCGACTCTGTACTACTTGAAAGATCTTAATAAAAGGAGTTATTCTACAATTTCTGTGCATTTGTTCTGTTAATGAGTTTGGATACTTTTGTGTATGATGTTCCTTTATTATGCTTATATGGTGCATGAATGAATGCAATTACATTGAATAATTGAACGCAATCACAAATATTTGCTTACGTGGTGATAACTTTAAGTATTTGACAAGATAAGAAAAACACTTAAGATAATTAGGGAATCTGCACAACACACTGCCATAGCAGCGCAAAAGTACCTTAGCCCCAGGTTAGGGCTGTGTGAAGGTTGATAGTATACTTTCGCGAAGGTATTGAAGGCCAGAACAGAGGGTTTTTATTACAAGACATAAAGTGAGATCACCTGCATGAAGGTAGGGTAAGAGAGATAAAACAACATCACAAACATCTCAAGGGTGCAGAAACTTGGTTCTAGCATGCCCCCACACTCCTTCGGGTGAGACTTTGGTTCGCGCTCCACGGGCTAATGCTAAAAGGGCCAATAATGTAGTGATTTGTTTGGCTAATTAATACTAAACCTGGGTCAGGCCCCCTCAAGCTAACAATATGATATATATATATATATATATATATATTATATTATATATATATATATATATATATTATTTATATTATATATTATATATATTATATATTGATTTTGTAATATTTTGGGGTCAATATTTGTCCAAATTGAGTTTCGAAAGGAAGTTGGGTGATCAGGCTAAAAGCCTTTATAAATTAGGGTTCTATAGTTAACCCTTTTTAAGGAACACTTCTACAGAATGCCCTTTTTTATGACATATCTACAAAATCCCTATTGGTATTTTTTAAAGATGAGACAAAATTCATGTAAATATATAGATAAAATTAATTTCAAACTTGTCAATTAGTGGGGTTAAGCAAACAACCTCAAATTTTCAATCACAACTCTACACCAAAAGTGTTTCCATTTTTTACCTACAAGGTACCACTTCCAATATTATTTTATCAACCATTGAATATACATATGAACTGGGCACAGGGCTCAATCATTTATCTATTCAAAACGTAACCAAATTTTTTGGGTCATCAGGTTGCCTCACCTATTTATAACCAAACTATGCAAGTTCTACCAATGGGATCACCAATAAAAATCATAACAAAAAATTTCAATGAATGATTCCTTTGCACCAAGATTGATAATTGCTCATATAATTCATTTATGTGTTTTTGTTTCTATTTGGAAGGCATGGAAATTTTATATCTAGTGGTTCCATTGGTCTAGTGCTAAGAGGGTCGACTAAAGTCTTTAATAGATTATGCCTATAGACCTAGGCTTTGATCAAAGCCAACCAGAGCCATATGCCCATGCAATAATGTGTCCATCCAATATGGGGTTATGTCTAATAAATCCTAATATTAGCCCCTCATTTTCATCCATGTGACCAAGCCTTGAGATTGGATCCTTAGGGATCCTTAGACACACACACGATGATTTTAGCATGAGATCTTCATGCCATGTGGCAACCCTCAAAGGGTTCCATATGTCACCCATTTTTAGGTGTTTCAGAAACCCAAACTTCTTGTTTCCCTTTCCATGTTTTAGCCCCTAATTTCACCACATCATCATGTTGACATCAACTACTGACGCTTCCTACCACATGTTTCCATATCTTCCAATTCACACCCTATAAACTACCACCAGATGTCCAAACTACTACGTCATTACTGAGTGGGTAGGGGGGATGCGTGTCATCATGTCATCATACCTATCTAATCAAATTATGCCAATTTTTAATGCTTGATTGGGTCACTTTTCCTTCAATACATGTTTTCCATGTGTCTTCATTCCATTGGCTTTGTTGAATGTGTTAACCATTGTGTATCTATCAATCACATCCATTATTCATGTTTTATGATCATAATTGGATTAAATGGAAGGTTTTCAGTTATTGAAGGGGTAAATAATCATGCATATTCACTCACAATTCGTCATTGATCTAATCTGTGCTCTATAGATGCACCCAAAATCTGTGCACTCATTAACACATTTGGTGTTTGGGTTTTTTTCCCTATAGTCCTTGAGCCCTTCATAAATATTGAACTTCAAATGGCCATAACTTCTCATTTGGGAGGGGTTTTTTCAAAGAAGGATATACTGTTGGAAAGGTATCAAGGATACCTATGCAACCGGGTAGGTTTTACGATAATTTGGAAATCAAAACTGCATCAAAAACTAAGATAAATTCAAGTACCTATATCTTCATGTGATGAGATCCTATGAAACTTCCAATTGTATTGCTTCATGGAGAGTTATGCTACTTCCTAAGACATCATGAATGATTTCATTGTTGTATTGAACCTTCCCTTTAACATTCATGACATCTTATTATCATCAATGACAATACTATGTGCAACAATGTTCGTATTTTTTTTATTGATGGAAACACCATTAGACATTGATGGTCATTTGATGTAAAATAAATCAATAACTCTCCCTATGAAAATGTAGTGTCTACAATCTCACCCTGGTCAGATGCAAATGCAGTGTTGACAATCTTTCCCTACTCAAATTCATTTTTCCAATGTTAACGTATCAATGTTTGTAATATCCCACCATTTTACATCAATATAAAAGGGTCACAGATTTCTATTTAAATTGCCATGTTGATGGTGAACATGATGGCACAAGTATTTGTCAAAATCCATAATATATTCTTAGATGATCCCATGGACCTAACCATACAATATTCTTGCCACATTCTAACATAATATCCTCCTGATACAATGCTCATAGTTGTTCATGTACTTCTAAAATATCCCCTTGAGACCATACTTTCATTGCTGCTCACAATGATTCTTTTTCTTCTAAAGTATCCCCTTGAGACCATGTGCTTCCTTGAGGACTTGATCTAAATCTTATCATGCTTTCTATAATCTATAAGTACCTATTATCTCTACATTTTCTACCTTCCCCTGAAACATTATTGAATCATTTATCCTTTCTTAACATCTGAGATAAGATTCACGATCTTGAAGACCTGTCAAACTCATTTATCCTTTCTTTACATCTAAGATGTCATCATCAAGCCATTCTAATAAATATAAGATTCATAGTCCATATATTTCCCTCATAAATAGAGTTGTTTCTTCATTTTTTGATTCAACAATTGATGTTCTTGAAGAAGCATTCTCCAAGGGATTATATCTGAGAACTAATATCTAATCGAGGGCCTCCTTATCCACTTCTCCATATACTAGTATTAATAGGAAGTCCTTTTATGTTATACCATCATGAATTGACCCTATAATTTCATGTTAAATGACCTTAATTGTGACATATATGGCATTCAACCTTGGGTTTCAATACTTGTGGAAATAGTCAATTTATTCTTCTAATTTGGTCCACATGTCTCCAACTCGGTGCTTGATCATATCCTCTATATCTAACCATGTCATAGGTTATGAAATCATACACTTTGTCTCCAAACTTTGTACATGAAAAAGATTAGCCAACTAATTTATTTTGATACCTAGATATAGAAGGAGAGCCTAATATTCTAAAGTTACTTCTTAGAGGAGCCATGTTCCCTTGTCGATCAACATTTTCTTGATTATTACTAGTGGATTCTTTGTAATGAGCCATAATCATTTTTTTTTTTTGGTGTGGTTCAAGGACACCCTGGTCATTGGGTGGCCGCTACATCCACGGAAATATTTGGGCTAATCAACCGCTAAGGGAATCGAGCCCCATTACCAATAATTAGGCCTAACCCTAAGGGCTTCAAGGCGAATTGACCTTTTGACCTCCCAATTGGCGAGGCACTGATTTGATCGGTTAAGATAACCCTTGGGGCTTCATAGTCGTTTGTTCATCTTCAATACCTGCTTAATTTTTACTTGTGAATTTTCTATGAGGGTTCATATACATTGGTTGATTTCTAATGCCCGCTCCATTGTTGCTTGTGGATCCTTTTCCTTCATTTTGGTTCCTTATATCAACCCCTTCTTAGAATTTTCTTGTGTGTCATTGAAATGAACATGCTTAGCTTGGTGTACTATTTTCTTTGTGTAACAACCTCAGGTTAAAAGTTCATGCAATAAAGTTAATAAAGGAAAAAACAAAGACCAAGGTCATGGGACATGTATTCCAAGCTAAATGTTGGGAAAAGCATCCCCCTGGGTGTTCATTTGGTTTATTATGGCTAAGGGGAAATTGGAAAAGACATGGAAAAGGAAAAGAGGCATTAATTGGCATTTATTTATGAAAATAATGGAAACTATGAGAAAAGGAAGCTGAAAGGTCATAGGTTTCATTTGAGGCAGAAAATGAAGGAAAAATAATGGAAATTGAAGAAAATAAAGGCCTCATTGATCAAAATAATTTTGAGGATCAGTTCATAGCCTTTTGAAAAATATTTGGTGGAGCGCTATCTCCATTATCTCTCTCTCACACTTAGAGAATTTCTTGGAGCACTCTAGCATTAGAGAAAGGAAAGAAAAGGAAGTACAAGGAAGGTAAAGGAAAGCAAAGATAAAGGAATGAAAATTTGGATCAAGATTTTACAACGGGTTACTTGTAGGTATCAAGTTGCATGTATGATTTCCTTACTAGTTCTGCATGCATGGTAGATGCATGTGTATATTTGGTTTTCTTTCCATCATTGGCATGGGTTTCTCTAGGTGTGACTATGGTTTTCAGTATTTCCTTTCCATTTCCAGATAGGCATGGTGTGATGGGGTTCTTTTACTTGGTTGAGCTAGATTGTTGGATGGTATGAAGCTAAGTGTAGTGGTCTCGAGAAAATTCCCAAAGGCCTAGGAATCCCTTGACTAGAAAATGATGGGATACAAGGTAAAACCTTAGGGTGGAGACAAGAAAATTCCTCACAATTTAGGTGGAGAGATCTAGATGCAAACATTATTATTTAGGGTCTACTGATCCCTTGATAGGTATATGGCAGGATTGCGGTACATCCCGGTAGTGTGTGTTCATTATTTGGGCCTAGGAATCCCTTAACTAGTATATGGCAGGATACACGTCAAAGCCTCGTTGTATAGATGAGGGTTTCCTGCCTAGGAATATGTTGACCCGTAATGGTGGAATAGATGGTAAAAAATAGTTGGTTTTGTTGTGAGCCCCACATTCATGCTTAGAATATGGCATGGGGGAGTTTGGTTGAAATAAATATTTGGTTTAGCCCAATATTTGGTTAGGTGGTACATGGAAGTCCCTAACTTGGTTGGATTTTTCATACGTTAATAATGTTATTTCCTCTTGAGTTTTATGAGAAAATGTGCTTTATGTGATTTTAATGGTTGTTCTAACATTGTTAATTTTGGTTATATATTGGTTATAAGCATGGTTTTATGACAGATATTAGTCATGGATTTAATCATGATTTGGTTAGTAAATTAAATTTTAATGAATTTATGACCTAATATATGATAATGCAACTTAGGTGAGAAGCAATCATACCTTCTTGACAATTCTTAGATAAGTATGATACCCCTATGTTCAGATGTGTATTTATGACCTCTAGATTACATGTTCTCTATGTGGTTGATGAAATGTCTGTCATGGCTAGGCTTGGTTAGGCCAATCTTTTTATCAAGTTTTGTGTTAGAAGCTTTGTATTTGTGTCATTTATTGTTTTGTAAGGTCTCATCAATTTATGGGCAGTGGTCTGGATCCTAGCCCTAAAAATGTGGCTCAAATCTCACAGTTGCAGGCAAAAAACTAAATGAGAAAGATTGTAGTCTATCCCTTGCAGGATTATGCATGTGATTGTAGGATTTCAGTCACATAGATGCAGGATTGTGCATACAAATAAGATTCCAGGTTAGTGGAAAAAAAATTTAGCTTAGGGTCTGGGCACCTGGAAGGGTGGTTTAGCCATTGGGGGTTCTGTAGCACCCCAGGGATGTCAGTAAGGTTTTGGTTTGTCGATTACACTCCCTTAAGGTTATATAGGAGGTTGAATCATATCATAGTAACTCTTCATCAAATTTTTACCCTGAGTAGGCTGGTTAACTTTGGTAAATGTGGGAGGAGGCTGTTACAGAATGGTATCAAAGCTCCTAGGTTCGACACTTAGACTAGATGGAAAAAATTTGTTTTTCATGCATGCATGTTAGTTGTTTATGTGATTTTTATGCATGCATTGTGATGGTCATTTTCGTGGTCTTATGTCATCATGATGTTGTTGGTATGTTATGATGTGTTACACAAAAAATTGTCACCATGAATTTCTATAGTTCATGTGAGTCCATCACTACTCATACATACCTCCTTTGCAAGTCTTAAGCCTCAGCTCTTCATGTCAAGCCTTGAAAATGGGAGAAAGACCTTAAAAATATCTCAAGGTTTCGCACTTTCTCCTAGCATTGCCTGCGGTACCGCACCCAATGGTCACATTACTTGCGAACCTGACCGCTCTGTCTATTAAGCAATGGGTGTGAAACCCTGTAAAAGCTAAAAAGCGTTGGTTCTTTCTTAAAAACTCACCTTGGGTCACTTATGGACGCTTCTAGAAGGAATATTATGCTCGCAAGTTTGCTCCACCTTGGTTCATCCATTCCATAACTAAGGGAGCTAACTCCATGATATGAGGTGCTTATCCCATTGAAGGAGGAACTTATCCCTTCAATGGTGGACCTACAACTTCCTCCATTTGCACTATAAATTTAGGCATTGGGCTGGTTATAGACGAGGTTGAAAGATGAAGATTCTTGAGGGTAAATGCTGCTGGAAATTAGACTTCCTTTTTGAGTTTGTGAGAGGAGAGATCACATACCTTTCATTTCATTTGGGAAGTGAGTGAGGCTTGTCAAAGTAGAGGAGATTCCTGCTGGACCCTGGAAATAGCTTGTGCAACATCAAGGCAAAGGTTGTAAGGTTCTTTTATTCATAAAGTTAATACAATCAAGTTTTTTTTTCTCAATGAACTGTCTCTAATGGTTTATTTTATGAGCTCCTTGATCTTCATAATGAACATGTTTTATTATATTATCTATGCAGGTGTTCTTGATGTGTGTTTGTTTGTGTATGTAGGTTATTAAGAGGGAACTGCTTGAAGTTTTTGGAACAAAGCTGCCACAAACAAGCGTTGGAACGAGGTAGGGTCTATTACACCTCTTAGTTTTCATTTATGAATTGAAACATGTTTAGAGAAAAGTAGATTTGCTTGTGCTGCTTG